>JAJMKX010000259.1:0-163105 GCA_030569435.1 Metschnikowia koreensis | reverse complement strand
AAAAAAGAATAATTGTCACTCAAATAAAGAAGAGAAAAAGAGCTAGATCACTTACTGTGTTGCTGTAGTGGCATCTTCGAATTCCTGAAAAGGCACGATCGCCGATCATTCAAACTTGAATGGCACGCACACTCAACAGACTGCATACAGTTGGAGTCTCTTTCGGGAATGATGTGGTCTTTTAAATTTAATTTTCTCGTTTTGGATAAATAATATTCAAGGTTCCTGGGGAAGTGATAGTCTTTTGTCTCTATCTTTCTCAACCCAGATTTACCAGGTTTAATCAAATTAAAATAAAATGATAAGACAGGTGCAGGGCCCTTTAAAGCGAAAAATTTATGATTCTTTGACCACAACACAATAACCACAGCGGTCTTGAAAAAAAAGCGCAACCATGCGGGAACTACTACGCAATTTGCATGTCATCAACCTTTCATATAAATTAACGATTTCAAATTTTGGGATCCCATGCCTTCAAAGCAAATTGGAAATATCACGAAGATAAGAAAATGAACAATTCATGAAAGTTTTGCGATATCTACCTCAATTCCAACTCATCTATGGCTTTACCAAACGTCCCTGGTGAATTTTGGTATCCAAAAATCCACTTGAAGTAGAGTCGTTCTTTAATTCATGTATAAGATACACAACCTTTAGTAATCTGTAGGCTATAATTACTTTTTCTCACGTGGCTTGTAGTTAGCACTGATAAGAATTTCGCAATTAATGTAACAACATTTAGCAACTAGGCAACCCGTGTCTACTTCATGAATAAGGATCAATTAGACTACTGATATTCAAAGAGTCGTGTGTCTGGTGAGATCGGGTAAATAAAGCCAAAACGGAGTATTTCTGGTTTCTATGCTAGGCAGATATGTACGATGTTACCATGGCCAGTTTGTTTGACTCGACCAATTCCGAGGGTGGACACGTGCGTATAGAACACATGGAAAAATTTACTATTCCGCTATCTTCAACGTCTTCCGATTTATTGCCAAGTCCGGGCGAAAATAAAATTTGCATAAGAATGCCATAAAATCCTTCTAATTGATTTTTTTTAAAGAATCTTAACGGCAGAGGATTCAATTAAATCGACAAGTCATTCTCACTTACAGCAGCCTCAGCAATACTATGGTTGCAATTTCTAAACTAGTCAATAATGGCCTTCTCCTTGTGGGCTCCTCTATTTATAGGGATTTGGCCACGCCTGAACAATCATCAGTCGAATCATATAATTTGGTGAGGTTTTTGGGTGGTGCAGGGCCGTACGTGCAGCACCCAGGATATGGTATTCCCGTTGACATACCTGAGAAATGTTCTTTGGAACAAGTCCATTTATTGTCGAGACACGGCGAAAGGTATCCCACAAAATCCTTGGGTAAAAATCTAGAGACCATTGTTGCCAAAGCAAAATCATATGCCCATCCATTTGTTGGTGACTTAGCATTTTTCAACGACTACACATACTTTGTTCCTGATACAAAGTATTATGAAAAGGAAACTTCACCATACAATTCGGAAGGTACTTTTTCTGGTACTACTGACGCCTTGAGACACGGTGCCTCCTTCAGAGCGAAGTATAATACACTTTTCAATTCTTCCAAAGAGTCACTTAAGGTTTTTACCTCAAACTCTAACAGGTGTCATGAGACGAGCAAATATTTTGCCCGAGGTTTTATGGGTGATCAATACAATGAAGATTCTGTGAATTTCTTTGTTATCAGCGAGGGCAAAGAAATGGGTGCAAATTCCTTGACGCCTCGCAAAGCATGTTCAAATCTCAAATCGAATACCAACAGCAAAGCCATCGCCCAATATGATATGTCCTTCCTACAATCTGCCAGAGATAGAATTTTGGAGGGAAATCCTAAATTTAACTTGACAACAGGCGATGTGCAGAGTATGTTCCAATGGTGTGCTTATGAGCTCAACGTGCGTGGTGCCTCCCCGGTCTGTAATCTTTTCACCAATGAAGAGTTCATACATTATTCATATTACATCGACTTGATCTCCTACTACTCAAATTCACACGGCAACAACATGACTGCCACTGCCGCTACGCCATATTTAAACGCCACTTTACAATATTTGAAGGAAGAACGCCCTGACAACAAAATTATTTTGGCTTTCGCCCACGATACTGACCTTGAGATTTTTCACTCTGCTCTAGGTCTTTTCGAGCCAGAAAGTGACTTACCGACTGATCATGTTCCTTTTCCCAGCCCATATTCACATGTTCAAGTTTGTCCACAAGGCGCCCGAGTAGTAACCGAAAAATACAATTGTGGCGGAATCTCCTATGTGAGATACTTGGTCAATGACGCGGTCATTCCAATCAAATCTTGTCAAGAAGGTCCAGGCTTCTCGTGTGAACTTTCAAAATACCAGTCTTATATTGAGCTGAGATTGTCTGGAAAAGATTACGCTTCGCAATGTGGTATTTCCTCTGGTACCCCCGCCACTGTATCTTTCTTGTGGGACTACGCCACCGGAAACTATACCGCTCCTGACCTCGACTTGTGATCTGCTAAGAATCTCATTAGAGTGACGTATCCACAGTTATTAAGTAACAACAAAAATAATGTAATTCCTCATGCTTGTAGTGGTAGTGTTCCAAAAGCTATAAAGTGATTAGACCTTAAAACTTCACATTCACGTCTAAACTTCACATTGTTGTATAATTCGAATTTGGAAAGTCCCCGCTAATAATTCAATGTCAAAACCCTTTCTCTTTAGTCTTCAAAAATATTGGTCGAAAATTTCCTGAGCGCGTATTGTTGATTTGGAGGAATGATTCTTCCACGAAAATCTTGCGACTAGGAAAAACGAAGATCAATGAGAGCTAAAAAGCCCTTAAATTTTACAAGAGGAAAAAGAGGAAAGAGAAAAATCAATAAACATATCGTTCAATATGTAGCCCTAAGAGCCTTATAATGTAATTTGTGTCTATCTTTAGCAAAAGCTCCGTAATTAATTTTTAAAGGTAATTTTCTCATTTATTAATTCTCAAGGAATTGATAAGTCGGTTTTAAATTTGACAAATTTGTCTTCAACTGGCTCGTTGATGTAAAGAACACAAAGTAAGTGGATAAAATTTTTTTTTCTCTTTTTTTTTTTTTTTTTTTTTTTTTTTTTTTTTTTTTTTTCTTTCTTTCGGAAAGTTCCTTAGTTACAAGATTTCATCTTGTAAAATAAAATCTAGAAATTGAAATGAGTTTGAGAGTCTCCGCCAAAAAATCGATGAAACGACTAGCCGACCTACTGATTATGTACATATATTGACTGATCAGAAAATTGAGCACCTCAGACTCTTAGTGATCATCAAGATTTGATGTCGATTTTCGACTAGTTTTTTTAATACGTATAAAGAGAACCTACTTGCACTACTGTCATTGAAGTGAGAAGTTGCATGACAAGTGTCGTTCTCAGCAACTCTCATCAAGTTAGCCTTTTCTCCTATTCTTCAACGATTGCATTTTAGCATGTAAGCCAGCCTTTATGCTTGCAATTTTTGAATGCTTTGCTGCTTCCTCAAACTCCTCTTCAGTAACAACCTTTTTCGTCAACAAATTGAAAGTGGTACCGAACGCAAGAGCCATAACTGTACAAGTCAAAATGATAACGTTGTAGGGCATAGAGAAATCAGGCGTTGGGAGCGTCAAAAGGAGACTTGTAGTACGCAATTCATAGAGTGTCTCCCCCGCTTTATTCAAAACCTTGATAACCGCCGGCGCAATTGCAAACCCATGATTCGCATCTGGTGGGTACTCCGCGTAAAGCAAGAGGGACTTATCAAACTGATACGTGAGTGTAATATCTTTGCCGGGTGGGACTTTAACCAAGAGCTCCAAATAGCCCGGCCTTTTTCTGTCGATGGCTGGGATGTAGAATCGGGAATCAATATTTCCTTCGCCCTTGACTTGGAGCGTATGAAGGTAGACTCTCATAAACCAGGGCAAAGTCTCAAAATATACCGCCTCTATAAAGTTCGACGAAGAAGGGTTTCTCAAGTTCACTCTCATTCCACCTTTATCTTGAGAATAGCCGGTCAAAGATCGTGATACAATCAACGGGAGCTCACCAGAAAAAGTGACCGCATTAGAGTTTCGAGTCATAAATTTGAGATTGTAGTGGTCAGTACCTTTGAGTGTCTCCACAGATTTGGCATCATACTGTATGATGCTTCCATCGTCTCTGGTTTCTTCCACTTTTACATCCCAGTTATCGTGATCGATGTCGAGTACGATTTTACTGGCAGCTGAGGGATTGTCGAGACCCACACCACGAATCAGACGACCAAACAAGCTTTGAAGGTCGAAATCCAATTCAACTGGATCACTCAAAGGAAAACAAGTCCAGGCATCGAATTTCTTCGAGTCAGTGGCACACCTCAACTTATCTGCTGCAGTAGGTTTGGGTATACCGCCTTCTTCCTTACGACGAAGCAGGCGGACGATATCGATCACTTGGTGGATACTTTGGTTGAGCCTTAAACGGCACAGCAGGGTCTCACACTCGGTAACGAGGTCGATACTCATGGAGTGCCATAAGGAGTCATACAATTTGTGGCCATCCAAAAGCGAGGATACACCAGCTTTGCCACGCGTGGGAAGCATTTTGAGAAACGGAGTCAAGTTTTCAGTGCATACCGGTTCGTCGGGAAGAGCAGCACGCAAGAGAAACAAGCTATTTTTTGGACTGGCGGCATTTCCTGAGGCGAGGTTCTGCACGTCGTGATGTGGGTATGTCGTGATGGTCTCGTCCACAAAATTCAACAGTGCACAGAAAAACCCTGACAAGGACTCAGCAAGTTTAAGCCAATTATGGTTTGCTTCGTGCAAGTCTGCAGCCTCAATGACTGCAGTAAGCTCAACGCCTGTGCCTCCACTCAGAGACCCATTGCGAGGCAACTTTCCCCAGGATTCCGAATGCCACCAGCCTTGGGTAAACCGCAAATGTAATTGGCGAGTGTTTGTGGCACGGAGCACAGGCTCCACAGATTTGGGGAACATCCCATAGTGCCTTGGAGTATTATCAATACTAGAATCTTCACCCAAGGGGGATACATATTCTAGAGGAAAAGACGGCAGTTGTGAATCAAACTCAAATGAGGTCAAGAACTTATTACGAGGTAATGGCTTGATCGAGAGCGATTCCGAGTAGGCGGGTGTGGAGGCCACAAGAGACAAAAGCGCTAGAATCACAAACGTAAACATGATACTGGCTCTGGTCAGAATACCTGTTGCGTTTTTTTTTTTTTTTTTTTTTTCAGTTCAACGCTGTTGTGTCTATTCTAGACGACGTGAGATTCGCAAGTTCTGGGGTCGGGCTGCTGAAGTAACGTGCCGCGCACCGAGTTGTGCCAGCCAAGCGCTTCTTTTGATTGCACGCCGAAGGTGTTTAAAGAAAAAGGGAAATAAATGGTTTTCAAAAAAAAAAAACAAAGAAAACTGAGTGTTGGTAAAAGACAAAATTGTATTTTGGACTTTAAATGTTGTACGTTTTCCAATGGTCAGACTTAAGATTTGACAGGGCTGCAAGCCACGCATTTGCAGCTCATTGTTGAGAAGCTTTTTCATAGCTTGTGGTCAAAAATTATATATAACACAAAAAAAAAAGAATAATATCAGGGATTCGATAAATTCTTACTAGTGACACTCCTATAATATTTCAATAGGAGTATCTTTGCTCAATAAGAATTTCATCTCTTCTCACTGACTGATGCTATGGGTGAACCGTGATCTCATGTTACGAAGACGCGCAAACCAAGCACGAAAACAAAAACACTGAAGTCTTTTCTCACTTATTTCTGCCATTCGCTTCCTGACGTCTTTATTGATATATCCGAACACAAATCGTTAACTGAATATCTCTATTCTCTTTGCTATTTAAATCTATCCATTTTCACAGGCTTCTGAATCAAGCCCACACAGAGCCCATCCTTCTTCCTTACACGAGTATTTGGCGTCAGGATAAACAAAACTCGTCTTTGATAGCGAACCACACAATGGATGCCAGTATCCTCGAAAAAGAGAAAGAAAACATTCAGCCTCTAGTTTATGGGCGCTCGGCCCTGAAATTAGGAATGGCCTTGGCTGAAGCTCGAGCCCCGAACATTTTATCCAAACAACGTGAAAAGTTCGAGGCAGATCTACTATGTGAAGAGCTAGATGACCCTCTTCAAGTATATATTGATTACATTGGCTGGACTCATAATCACTATCCACAGGGAGCAAACTCCGAAAGTGGGTTGCTACATTTGCTTGAGCGATGCACTTCACGTTTTAGAGATACATCACTATATAAAAACGACCCCAGGTATATGAAAATTTGGCTTGAATACGCAGAATACTCTGACTCTCCCCGAGATATCTTTGTGTACTTGGCAAAAAAAAATATCGGTCAGGAACTCGCTTTATTCTACGAGCAATTTGCGTCCTTCTTGGAGTCAAAACGTTTGATGACAGAAGCTCGCGAAGTTTATGAGATTGGCATTGAAAGAAATGCATGGCCTGTCAAAAGACTTCAAAGATCATTCGAAAGCTTCAATGACCGTAATGAAGATTCAGTAAAGTCTAGTTCTACGGATACCCATTCTCTGATAATGGCGAAAAGGCCATTAGCTTCTACGATTTGGAGCGATAGTGGCCAATCCACAAAAAAGCAGAAGCTCGCAGTTCATCAAGATGAAAGTTCTGCAACTCTCAAAGAAACAGTTTTCTCCCAAAATCCATCTGTGCGCATCAACCCGAAGGGTTTAAACACAAAGGAAAACCGTCTTGCGGCCAAACCATGGATTGGGGAAGTGTTGAAACAAAACGACGGAACTGCAGCACACGACAAGAAAATTGCCAAGTTTGAGGTCTTTCGCGACGAGGCACAGGACAAGAAAGACGAGTTTGTGCTCCGAGAAGAAAACGGGCAGATATTTACCATAGTGAGCCAGCAAGGAAAACCTAAGGAGAAACTATGTGTCAACATAAAGCTTCTACATCCTTCTACAGACGAAGAGTTCTGCCTCGGAGAAATTTTAGCCAGATCACAAGTGACCAAAAGGCTGGCAAACAAAAGCGTATCGCCCCATAATTCTACTAGAAATAGAGAGGCCGAACAAACTTTTACGATCCCATTACGGGATGATGATACGGCACAAAGACCAAAATCGCCCACGATTACTATGATGTCTAGAATGGCAACCAGCGAGGTCCTTGACATGTTCAATGATGCTGCCCTTAATTTAAATCTGGAAGATGAAGCAGCGAAAGATTTTGAAGATTCAACTAATTACGACGGGTTTCACACTGAAACTATACATGTTGGGTCTCAGGATGCTGTTGATCAGCTCTCAGCGAAGGTGGCCACTCCGCCTACCGACCATTATGAGACAGATGGAGGCAGCTCGCCATTTTTAGAACGCCCTTAAATCTTCAAAATAAATTTTAAGAACCTAATAGACTCTGATTACAATGAGAATCGGAACTCATGTTTAATGTAGTGAATTTTTAGACGGTTCAATGATCTCGGTAGCGCTACAAAGCTGAAACAAAGAATAATGTCGCTCGGTCTTTCTATGAATGTCGCATAAAATAGAAGAATGGATGACCTGCATTGGGCGAGCACGCGCATTAACTGCCCATACGATATCCGCGCACCTAGAACTTGATGGAATAGATAAAATGTCTTTCCCGGTCCCGGACCTGTTTGATCCTAGTGATTGGTCTTCCACTGCGGCTTCACAGATTACATAAGCCTTTATTTTGGCAAAAAATCAGGAGTGGTGGAAAATTTCGCTTCTGGATTTCTAGATTTTTTCATTTTTCATTTTTTTATTTATAAAACCACAAGACTGACCATAGGAAAGATCGACAAATGCATGAAAATTTACGCACAAACATGTCCACTGCATCCATTACCAGAAAGACTCCAGAAGCTATTCAAAAAAATACTCCATCTTTTCATACTAACGTGCTTATCGTTGGGGGTGCATACGCTGGTCTAGCGGCTTTAGTTGCATTAAAAAATCACCTCAGAGAAAGGAGAAAATTGCAAAAAGTTTCTGTTACTATCATAGAACCAAAGGCTGGCCTTCTAAATATCTTAGGGATACCACGAGCAATTGTTGACACTGAGTTTGCCAAAACACAATTTGTACCATTCGAGAGTTTAGAGGATATCCATTTCGATCATGTTATATCGAATGATTCATTCGTTATTGATACTCTTGGAAAGGATGTCGAGCCAAATAATAATGATTTCATCGAAATTACATACGTGCAAGGCAGTATTCTAGAGTTGAAATCCAGAGTAGCCTCTTATCACTTGAACAGTACTCCGTCAGAGTTGGGAAATATTGAGTTCAATTATCTTGTTATTGCAGCGGGAAGAAACCGCCATTGGCCCACATCTCCTGTTGCGCACAATTATGATAAGTACATGAAAGAAATGGTGGAATTTAAAAAGCAGATCGATGATTGCCAAAGGATAGGTGTTATTGGAGCCGGTGCAGTTGGCATAGAAATCGCAGGTGATATCAAAAATAAGTGCCCAACCAAAGAGGTTTTTTTGATACATCCGCATGAGAAATTTCCTCCGGAGCCCCTTCCCGAGAATTTCAAGGACCTCACTAGAAACTCGCTCGAGAGGGGAGGCGTTAAAGTCATGACTGGCTATAGAGTGGAGGCAGAGATGAGTAATCATGAATTGAGGTTTACAAATGGAGAGACTTTAAAAACAGATTTCAATTATTGGTGTAACAAATTTCATAATAACACCGGTATCCTTTCTTCTGAGCTAGCTTCTTTTGTGTCTGAGAAAAATAACATCCACGTTAACGAGTTTTTGCAACTCACGCATCCCGATACTCAAGAGCAATATGCCCACATATTTGCTATTGGGGACCTTGTTGAGTTGCCAATAATCAAGTCTGCTGGCTGGGCACTCTACATGGGAAGACAGGTGGCTAATAATATAGTATCACTAATATTTGAAGGTACTCTTATTGAGCCTATGCCAGATCTTACCCAAATACCCAAGGGAATGGTTCTTGTGGCAGGTGACAACGAATTGGTGTCATCTCTAGACGGGGTGTTGGAATTGAACAACAAATTGTATGTGGAAGAATATAAGGATTACTGCATTGGCAAGATTCGAGCGACACTCGGGGCCTAGCAAAAAATTCTAGAAATTAATACGAAATGGAGAGAATCATTGCTACATAAATACAGTAGAATAGAATCGGCAGGTTGTGCAAGCGGTCGTATTGCTGCTCACCGGCTTTTGCACCAAGAATTGTAGCGGGAGCTGAGCAAAACAGATTACGGCTCGTGGATGCACATCTACGCTTGAGCTTCGTCAGACCACGTGAGTATATAGCAATTACTTAGATCTTGGCAATGGCTTCAAACTTCCGCAGTGTGAAAGAAGGTGATTTTTTATCGAAGGGCTTATCAACGTGAGACTTTTTTCTCGCCACTTCGGATTATGAATGGAGGAATTTAATTGTAAAATATACGCGAATTGCAGGAGGTATTGCGCTTGTCCATACAGGGCCAGACGCGGCTCCGCCGAGATCAAAAACCGCCCATGCATACAATCTTAGCAAAATCAAAGTGTACGGCAGAACTTGTTGACAAAACTAACGAAAGGTGAATCTCGCTGCCGGCCTTCAGCACCAAGAATTAATAGCCAAATTAAGTTGTCTGAAAGGCTTATATTGGGAGGGAAATAGAAGTCTTTCACAAACCAAAACATAACACTGCGAGCGAAATTTACACCAGTTGCCTTGCCTCACTTAGCCATTGCCACAACTGCCCGATACACACCTTTTACTCTTTGATTCGTTCATATTAATTTTTCTTATTTCTTTTGAATTTTTTGCCCCAAGAAATTACACGAAAAATAAGAAGAAAAAGCAAAAAGCAAAATGGATCACACACAAGACCTGCCTGCAGCTGAACCACAAATGGCGTCGACGCCCCAAACTCGGCGCAAAAGAGGTCTTTCGTTGAGATCACAGCTTCTTAATAAAGCGCTAGCTAGTCTGGTAAATCCATTTGCTGAACCCAAAAATACACAGCCGCCGGTGCCTCTAGGAAATCTTGCGCCACGGATTGAAGAGGCAGAGAACGAGGAGCCTTTAAACCCGCCGACCATTATCGTTGAACATCCACACGATGTTAATAGGGAGGGCAGTCTGGAACAAGACCAGAAACGCCCATCATTTAATGTTTCCCATCTCAATGTATCAAGGTCAACCTCGCGGCTTTCCTCAAGTAGCTCGGCACATAGCAGTCTCGACGAAATTGATACACCTCGTTCAAGAAAATTTTCTGCACGTCGGCGTGCCCGGGCTTCATACATTTCCTTCATATCAAGGATTAAAAGAAAGATCTTAGGCGAGTCTGATTTGGGCAGAACCGAGTCTGGAAGAGTGATACCCCTATGCATAGCCAAGGAAAAGGCCAACTATATATTTCACGACCAGTTTTACGATGCACACCGAGGCGGCTATATTGATGAACGCACCACCGAGATATACTGTCCCAACACAATCACTTCATCTCGCTATTCGCTCTACTCTTTCTTACCAAAACAGCTCAAGGCTCAGTTTTCCAAGCTAGCCAACTGTTACTTTATGGTGGTTGCAATTATGCAAATGATCCCGTCATGGTCTACTACAGGAAAATTTACTACAATAATTCCTTTGTTGATATTTATGTCCATTTCAATGGCCCGTGAGGCTTTAGATGATTGGAAACGACATGTTCAAGATAAAGAGGAAAACAGCAAAGTTACACTCGTCATAAAGGAAGATGCCGATTTGGCTCAGCTTGATACCCAACTGATCACGACTATCATGACAGAAACAATACCTGTGTCAAATTATGCCACTGTAGCTCCGCTTGGATCGTCTATCGCAGACATCACAAACAACAATTTTCTGAACATGTCCTTGATGAGCAGATACAACATCAAACTGAATCCTACAGAATGGCAGGATATTCAAGTAGGTGATATTTTGCTAATTAAGGAGGATGAGTGGGTTCCCGCAGATGTTGTTCTTTTGGCCGTAGAGAGCGAAGGGACAGACGCGTATGTTGAAACCATGGCGCTTGATGGAGAGACAAACTTGAAAACGAGGTCTCCGCACCCAGAGCTTGCAAAGTACGCTTCAAAAGTTACACAGCTCAAGAACTTATCATGCCTCGTCACCGTTGAGGACCCAAACCCTGATTTATATAACTTTGAGGGTCACTTCAGTCTCGATGGCCTGAATTATGCGCTAGGACCTGACAATGTTATTTACAGAGGAAGCATATTGAGAAATACGAGGTTTGTTTTGGGGTTGGTAGCATTCACTGGTGAAGAATCAAAGATCAGAATGAATAATGTACGCAATCCACGGACAAAAGCCCCAAAACTTCAAGGAAATATCAATTATATCGTCTTATTCATGGTGATAGTCGTTGTTTCGCTCTCGGCATTCTCATTGATGGCACAAAGGTTGTTTTTCAACCGTCATAAAAACACTATGTGGTATACATACCAAGAGGATGTCGGTGTTGCAGCCACTTTTATGGGGTTTGTTATCATGTATAATACGCTTATTCCCCTTTCTCTTTACGTGACGATGGAGATTATTAAAGTTATGCAACTATTATTTCTCCAATTCGACATTGATATGTATCACGTGGAAACAAACACCCCAGCCGACGCCAAAACTGCAACTATTTTAGAGGAATTGGGTCAAGTTTCCTACATTTTCAGTGACAAGACTGGAACACTTACTGACAATAAAATGCTTTTCCGTAAGTTCAGTGTATGTGGAACAAACTGGTTGCACGAGGTGGATTTGATTGCACAGGAGAAAAATCGCCCAAATACTGATGACTATCTTTCTAAAATCTTGCAGCGGTCACCAATTCATTCTCAAGAAAGTTCACCAAGAAATAGCACGACTTCGGTGGTTAGGGATAGCATAGAAATCTCCTCTCTTGATGCTGAAGCAAAATGGAAATCATCGGCACAACCTCTCAAAATCCAGGATGCATCCAACTCCTTGTTTCTTCTTAAGCATATCCAGCTGCACCCTCAAACGTTATTCGCCAAAAAGGTAACTTTTTTCTTGTTGAGTATTGCTCTTTGTCATACATGCCAGCCTCGGAAAGAAGAAAATTTTAGCTCAAGTAGAAATGTCTCTACATATACTCTTGACGATTTCGATCACGAAGAGCCCAGTGAAATTGATACAGATGCCTCAATTGTATATCAAGCCGCATCTCCGGATGAGCTCGCGCTCGTCAACGCTGCAAGAGAGCTAGGCTTCATCGTGCTTGATAAGCAGCAAAACCGTCTTCAAGTGAAGACTTATCCGAACGGATTTGGAAATGCACCTCAGTTTGAAGAATATGAAATCTTGGATGTGATTGAGTTCACTTCGACAAGAAAGCGGATGTCAATCATCATAAGGTTTCCAGATTCTAGAATTGGGGTCTTTTGCAAAGGTGCGGACAATGTCATTCTAGAAAATTTGAGAAGCTCCGAGTTGGCTAAACAAAAAGCGCGTGAAATTGCTCTTTCTTCTAATGATCGAAAAGCATTAGAGGCTGAAGTAGTACTTCAGTCTAGACTTTCAGGTGACTTTGAGTCGCGAAAGTCATTTAATTCTTTAAGAAGTAGCATCGACATTGCTCAAAGACTTGGATCAATTGATGGTATTGTTCTCAAAGAAAACCAGGACTTGAATGACATTGCAACAAGAGCTCGTGAGAGTTTGCATTCTCACCAAGCTAAGCGTTACAGTTTAGAAAGTCCTACTGTGGGAAACAGTGATGATTATCTGTCTGTGATTCCGAATGATAAAATGTTGGTGAATGAAGAATACATTATAGAAAAAACATTGGAACACATCGAGAGTTTTTCAACAGACGGATTGAGAACTTTGTTGTACTCTTTCAAGTGGGTCACGAAGGCAGAATACGATGAGTGGGCTAGCGAATACCATGAAGCGAAGATAGCTCTTTACGATAGGGCTTCAAAAGTCGACATAGCTGGTTCTAAAATCGAGACCAACTTCCAACTATTAGGAGCTACCGCTATCGAAGATAAGCTACAAGAAGGTGTCAGTGATGCCATTGAAAAGTTGAGAAGAGCAGGAATCAAGATGTGGATGTTGACGGGCGACAAAAGAGAAACCGCCATCAATATTGGATATTCGTGCCGCCTCATTAAGGACTACTCGACAGTTATTGTTTTAAAAATTGATGAAGGATTGGAAAACGTGGCTCAAAGGATAAAGACAGCTTGTGATGAAATAAAGGCTGAAAGAATAGCACACAGTGTAGTGGTTATTGATGGGGCAACATTGAGTGAAATCCAAAATGATTCCACAGTATTCTCTGTCTTCATTGAATTGTGTATTCAGGTTGACTCTGCTATTTGTTGTCGTGCTTCACCTTCTCAAAAAGCTGAAATGGTCGAGTCTGTTCGAAAATTGAGACCGCGTGATGTCACACTTGCAATTGGTGATGGAGCTAACGATATTGCGATGATTCAAAGTGCTGATATTGGTGTCGGAATCACCGGAAAAGAAGGATTACAAGCAGCCCGCTCTTCGGACTACGCCATTGCCCAATTTAGATTTTTGCTCAAATTGCTTCTCGTGAACGGAAGGTACAACTATATCCGGACTTCTAAGTTTGTTTTGAGTACATTTTACAAAGAGTTAATGTTTTATTTAACCCAGTGCATTTATCAGAGATACACAATTTTCACAGGGTCATCATTATACGAGAGTTGGTCATTGTCCATGTTTAATACGCTTTTCACATCTTTAGCTGTTATTTGTATCGGGATGTTTGAAAAAGATTTGAAACCAGCGACACTTTTGGCTGTTCCAGAACTATACTCCACGGGTCGTCTATACCAGGCCTTCAACTTGAGAGTGTTTATATCTTGGATGGTTTTAGCTGCTTTGCAAAGTGTCGCAGTTTCATTTTTGGCGTATGAATCATGGGGATTTAGTGCTCTCAAAGACAACTCATCTCTTCCTCTTGGAACCGCAATGTTTTGGGCAATAGTATTTGTTATTAACGCAAAGATTCAATTCTTGGAAACACATAACGTTCAATGGCTAGCATATGCATCTTTCTTTATCTCAGTCTTAGGATACGGTCTTTGGAATGTTTTGATAATGTCTTTGCATCGGGGAAAAGAACAAGCAATCTTCTTTGTGGACTATGGCTTGCTTGAATTTGGTAGTGACTTCACATGGTGGGCTACTGTGTTGATGCTTTTCACCACATTACTACTTCTCGATCTTCTTTCGAAGGTGGTAAAATTTATTTTTGCGCCCACTGATACTGAGGTTTTCCAGTTGTTCGAGAAAGACATCAACATGAGAAGAAGTTTCGAAGAAAACGCCCTAAACGAGTTACATCAAGGTTGGTTTTTTGCGAGGGATCCATCAACCACAAAGACCAAAGTATTATCCCTTTTTCGAATTTTTGGGTGGCAACAAAAAAGTCAACTCTCCGAAGCTGTACAGGATGAAAATCTCGGATCGGCAGTTTATAGAAAAAGAGCAGGCACAAGGACTTTAGACAGTGAGTTGCCCCCCAGCTCCGAAGGAATCCCATTGAAAGAAGGCGATTTTGAGATCCCAAAAATGGGTGGATATGAGATTCTACCAAGTGGGACTAAAGTCAAATTGAAGAAGAATAGTGTTATTGGCAGAATCAGTAAAAGGATTCGAAGAGAGGAGAATGAAGACGACGTGGATAGAATAATCGGCGAGAGGATGAGAACCCTTGAGCAAAACGACACCAATCACTAGGGTAATAGTACTCACGTTTCACAGAATTCTCTAGAAAATCTTGTATTATAGATTGTATTTTTTTTAGCCTATGAGATTCAAAATAGATAATTAGTTTAAAAGTGGGTCTAGAAAAGTGGCACTCCAGGCCAAAAGAACAGGAGATTCTAGTTTTCGGCAAATTTAAAAGCAAAAGTAGCAAACGTGGATGCAACGATCAAAGCACAGATCATGTTTGGACCAAACTTGTCGGCGTATTCGGTGACCTTCTTTTCCCTAATAGCCAAGGTTCTGCGAATGTACTTGTAAGTAGCATAAGCCATCGTGAACAAAGCAGAAATAAAAAAGCCAATTGAGGCGACCAATGAGCTCTTGCTTCCGTAATTGATGAGAGTCGTGGCAGTAGCACCAAGAATCATTCCAATCGATAACCAACTTAAGAAAGTTCTTTCAGCAGCAAAATACACTTTTGGTTCGATTCTTACTGGAACACAGATAACCTTGCCTTTTGGTAATTTAGAACGGAAGGTTGTGTTCAAGTCGAAGTTTGTACCTGGTTTGATGGTGAAGGTACGGTCATCATTAAAGAAGTGAAGGAACTTGCCATACAATCTGACAAAAAAGTCAGACACTGGGGAGTCTGTTTTCCTTGAAGCAAAAGATGATGGCAACAACAAAGGCGATTGCTCGTCGAGATCTTCTTCCAAGGGGTTGATGTCATTCGAGAAATGCACACTAGAGTATCTTCTTCCAAAGTCATCTCCCAACAATTCTTCTTCATCGAGGTCATCACCAGAAGACGAAGACTTGATTCTGTTTTGCTGTCTGAGAATACCATAGTCTTGTTCAATCTTGGGTTTTCTGATGTCGACATCCATTTGAGGGTACCAGAAAGGCAACAAGTTGACTCTATCAGTCAATAAGGTGGCACCACCGTGGATGAACTTGGAGTATTTTGGCACAGCCTCCACGAGATGCGAGGCAACCAAGTCCCTTACCCAAGCTGGGGGCTCTTGGCCCATTTGAGTCTGCAACTTAACTTCTAAAACCGCATAAGGGAATCTACAAACATCCTTCTCAGGCAATTGGGAGAATGGGTAGTCAACACCAATGTCCATTCTTCTCCAGTTACCGTTTGTTCTGTCGTGGCCATCGAAGTTGTCCTCTCTCACCATAGTCAATTCGGTATCCAAAGAGATTCTCACTCTAGCATCTCCCGGTAATTGGAAAGCAGTTCTATTGTAGAAGGATCTCATCACTGGTCTGAACTTGTGCTTGAGAACAGAGTACTGAACCTCCTTGGCCAAAGCTTCTAAGTTATCGATCTCCTTCAAAGACTTCTTGCCATCTTTTCTGGCCTTCTCAAAAGCTTGAGTGGCAGTGAATTCACCACGCAAGAATGAGTTAACCTTGTTTTCTTTCAAAGCAAATCTGGCCTTAACCGACTTCTCACCTGTCCAGTCCTCTCTGTGGGTCTTTCTCTCAACAAAAATTTGGTCTGACTTCATTCCACCATACCATCTCAATCTGATTGCCTCTGCACCTTCATCCTTTCTCAATCTACCGTAGTACAAATCCATTTCCTTGTTGTCGAAATAAATAGAGGTGATGGCAGCATCTTCCTGGTCAAACTCCTTGTCTGCATTGAAAACTAAAACAGGTAAATGCTTCAAAATAATCAACTTCAACTCCGTGATGTTGTCAGGATGAACCCAGTACTTTGTGGTTTGTCTGACGAAATTTTGTTGAGAACCACCGGCAGAGGAGTCACCTTGCACAGGATTTCCTCTAGTTCTCACCAAGTCATACAACTTGGACAATTTCACAATTAATTTGTCGTAGTTGTCCTTGTAGAAAGGCTTGGCATTCAATCTCACTTGGAAGATTGGCTTCAAGGCAAACTTTGTTGTCTTGTCATGTTTCTTCAAAATTTTCTGGAAACCGGTGTAGTTCAATCTGGTGAATTTGGCCAAGTCATGAACATCGGCAATGATGTCAGACAACTCATCCTCCAACTCATCGAAGTCCAGCTCCAGGGGCTTGTTTGGTGAGTTTGGATTCTTCAAAGCATCCACAACCTCGTAAACATATTTTTCGGCGTCCTTGATACGACGGTTGACTTCGGTGTTTTTCACCTTTGTGAAAGAGTAGACCTTGTCCAATTCCGTCTCCAAAGAAGCCAAAAAATCCTCTTCAAGCTCGTTGGTCCATTCGTAGTCAGAGTCTTTCAAATTTTTTTTGATTTGATGCTTCAAGTCATCATATGCAATATAGTAAAAACTATAGTTCTTGATGAGTGCCTTTCTCAAGTGCTCGCCGAATTTCATAGTCGATAAAAATTTAGCGGCAATAAGAATTGAAATTCTTTGTGCTTCCCTTAAGTATTAGGTTTGGCTGGCCTGGCAGGAGGTCTTGTTGGGAGGGAATGTTCGAACGGGACCAAGCTTCAGTTTTGTAGGTAGGATCGCTTAATTATTCCTGTCTTCAAACCACTTTAATTGATTAGTTGTGCCAGTTATCGCGGCGACCCCCCACGTGCCGCGGATGCCGCATAAAACCCAACCGACGTCAAAGTATCGATTTTTTGAGGCACACTTTTTTTTGGCTCTCCTATCGATAAAGCTTTGATAAGAATTCAAGCAATTTCTCATTCACATTCTCAAGATCAGATCCGTAAACCTTGTCTCGTCGATGAAATTAAACAAACAGCAACAATGAAGAAAATACTCGAAAAATTACACATTTTATATACACACCATACGGCTCCGTGTAATATTTTACGAGTCAACATATTCCGTGCGCGAAATAAAACTGTATATAAATTGTTCAGTCGTGAAAAAAATAAAAAAAGGTCGTACCCGGATTCGAACCGGGGTTGTTCGGATCAAAACCGAAAGTGATAACCACTACACTATACAACCAGTTGGATGTCTTTGGATGTTCAGGATAATCTCTATCAAGTCAAAGATATAGTCTTCCTGTATACAAGTGTATTTAGCATTCTCAAAGATTATCGAATCGAAGATTATCGAGTCGGAACATCTGGCCCGCAAAAAAACCATAACGCTATTCCTATTCCCCAAGAATTTCATGTTATTATTCAGGCGACATTTCTATGCTTTTCTGCGCCTAAGTGCGGACTTCTCCCACTTGATAATTGGTGGAGGTGTTGTGGGTGTTGCGGTTGCTAGCGAATTGCAACAGATTCCATCCAATAATGTAACACTTTTGGAACAACACTCAAAACTAGGGATGGAAACTACGAGCCGTAACTCTGAAGTTATTCATGCTGGACTCTACTATCCCACCAGCTCATTAAAAGCCAGGCTTTGTGTTCGCGGCAAGGAGTTGATCTACCAAAAACTCGACCCTCAAGTTGTGCCCTACAGACAATGCGGAAAATGGATTGTTGCACAAAACGAGAGAGAAGGCGAGTACTTAGAGAAGCTTCGACAAAATGCTCTAGACTTATCTGTACCAACGGAGTTCGTTTCACCAAAGAAGGCGAAAGAAATTCACCCATTAATCCGGGCAAAATTTGGTGCACTTGATTCACCCACAACAGGTATTATTTCATCTCATGACCTAACACAGTACTTCCAAGCCCAATTCGAAAATGCTGATGGAACTATAGCCATAAATACGCGTGTAGATGATTTGGAGTACCGCTTTCTGCACCATGACTACTTGGTTCATTGTACTGAAATGGTATCTAGCGAGTCTTTTTCTGTTTCATCACACAACATCATAAATTGCGCTGGCCTATATGCTCCAAAAATAGCAAATATGCTTCTACCGTTATCCAAGCACTTTCGCAGTCTTTTTGCCAAAGGAAACTACTATTCTTATGTTCCTGACTATCCTATTTCCACGAAAGAAATTACAACTAGGTTAATTTACCCATGTCCTCAGCCAAACGCGTCTGGATTGGGAACACACATGACATTTGATTTAGGGGGACAGATTCGCTTTGGCCCGGATCTTGAGTGGATGGATGAAGATATTGTCGATGCAGTCTCTTTGGATTACGATGTCACGGTGAAGAACCTCGAAGAAGCGCAGAAAGCTATCGCAAGCTATTATCCGGAAATCAAGTTGCACGAGATACAGCCTTCATACTCAGGATTCCGGCCAAAATTGCATTCCCAGGCCGAGAGCATTAAAAATTTCAGCGATTTTTATATTAAAGAGGAGGAGGGATACCCTGGATTTGTCAACATGATTGGAATAGAGAGTCCGGGATTGACGTCGTCATTTGCTATAGCAGAGTATGTACGGGATATATACCACAAGTAAAGAAAAGATTGACCAGCTTCCATGCAAGTCATGTTGGTTCGCTTCAAAGCCTTCAAGCTGCTATTTCCATTCAGTAGAGTATAATGTATAATCGAGATTTTTTCTTATATCACGCCACCTTTCTTCTCTTTTCGTCACTTCCGATGGTTTTCATTGGTAATTCCTGAGGTGGGGTGGCCAAAGGAGCTTCAGTGAAGTAATCGCTCATCAAGGCCAGGGTCAGATCGCATCTTCTTGAAGGGTCTAATTGTGTCATCGATATCATCAAGTCCAATGCTTTTTCAGTGGCGGCACTGAATCTGTTTCGAAGTTCTTGTCGAGAAGGAAGTGGATAAACTCGTAAAGCATTGTACAAAGGTAGATTAGAAACGTTTGGCCAAACCTGTTCGGTGGGTGTACCCAAAGCCTGGAAAGTAACCTCGAGTTGATCTAGATCGTCTTTCCCTGGGAGATACGGAGTTCTAAGCATGAGCTCGGCAAAAATAATACCCACGGCCCATATATCAACTGCACCAGTATAATGCTTGGCACCGAAAAGTAATTCTGGGGCACGGTACCAGCGTGTTACTACTTTTGGGGTAAAGTCTTCGTTAGCATTTCCGAAAGCACGCGCCAAACCAAAATCTGCAATTTTGAGCTGCCCATCTGGCGCCAAAAGCAAATTATTTGGCTTCAAGTCTCTATGAAGAATAAAGTTTCTGTGACAATGGTGTAAGCCTCGAAGCGTCATAAGAAGCCACGACTTGATATCCGAGGACTTGAATACAATATCCTGGTCCTTTATAAGAACTTCCAAATCGCAGGGCAAAAACTCAAGAACAAGGTTGAGATTATTATCATGAGACATAAAAACATCGATCAACTCGATCACATTTGGGTGTCGAAGCTCTTTTAAGTATTTGACCTCACGAATGGCAGACATGTCTAGGCCATCTTTGAAAAGACCGGTTTTGATTTCTTTTGTGGCAATCCTGCGGTTGCTCTTCACCTGTTTTCCGACATAGACCACAGCATATGTACCTTCTCCAACTTTTTTATCTTTTGTGTATGTTTGCACTGTTGTTGCTGGCATGATGGCTAGTTGTATGAATTAAAGTGACTGTGGAGATGAAATGCGGCCTGAGGGAGTTTTAAAGTGCGGGTCGAATTTCTCGATACGAGATAATGTATTTCATCTTCATATCAACGTAAAAATAATGAAACAAGAATACGCGAAAGAATTCATTACAATGTCAGAGATAATACTCTTAGATAAGCAATTTTTTTTTTTTTTTTTGGGAATTGTCTGATATTTATTGCTCTTTTGGCAAGAAACCACACAATTAGGAATCCCTGAGCCTACGGTCAATTGCACAAGTGATTTGTGTTATATGTATATTACTTTCGTTTATGCAATTATTATGCACCAGTGCACTCCCACTGAGCAAAGACATACCAACTGTTGCCACTATCTCCGATGACTAGACCTCTGTACAATCCCTTCTCCTGGCAGTGAAGTTTCAGTTGGTGTACTCCATTCGGCTTATGTGGCTCGTCCTTAATAAGCTTTGTGTATTTTCCCGAAGGACTCTCGATAACTAGTTTGAAATCCTGGTTCATAATTCCTGAGCCACTATTCAAACCCAATGAGGGATGTACATCAACTTCGAAACTGTAAGTATTGTTGAAGCTGATTGTACTAAGCTGCGGGTGCTTGATATAAAGGTCATTATTTTGACTCCTGATTGTTGGGTACCGAGGGACAAATGCAGTAGCCTTACTCTTTCCACTGTGATACAATGGAATAACACATGCCAACTCGTGGATGTTATCAAAATGTGTTTGAAGTCCCTTTTGACCCGCAAAAATTTGAAGTACACCGATACTTTCGGATTCGGGCAAAACAGCCTTGATTTTAGCCACTCTCTGTGGTCCCTTCCAGTAAATTTGACACAAAGTATAGTCGTTGGAAGTCTTACGCGAGGTCTTTATCAATGTGAATAGTTCGACATCCACTGGAACATTTATGTCTGTTTCGAAACATTCCAAGTCATTCATGCGCGTCAATGAATTGTTGAAATTGATAAATTCGAGATTGTTTTTTTTGAAGCTCGAGTACATCCGGGGCAAATGGAATGCGATGTTGAGATCTATCGGTGGACAGACATGTTGCAACTCGATTACTGAAGGAATATGAGTTGATACCATATCGATGGGCGAGGTTAGAAAGTAGAAATCATTAAATCCCTCGATATTGCTGATGGAACCATTTTGGAAACACATGAGATCAATTAATCTGAACGCCCCATTTCCCCTTTCGTCTGTTTGCATCATAATGGAAAGCCAGCAATGATTGACCAGGAATTGATCTGAATGATAAAACTCATTTGGTTTTTTCCAAAATCCAAAGACCACCTCGGAGGGGATGCGTAAAGCCTCAAGGAGCTTCTTGAACAAGTAGTTGATTTGGAAAATTGTAGCTTCTCCTTTGGCCATGACCTCGTGTACTTTAGGCTTCGTCTGCAGTATTTTACCGGTTTCTTCGATAACTCGAAATTTGCACAAATGCACCAAGATAGCCCTAACTTGACTTGGTCGATGAGACCCAAATTTCACGCTAATATCTGTAATTAGATCATTTAAGTCATAATTAAGGTCGTATCTTTCCAGAAAACTGGCCACTTTCCGATTATTCACTTCAATCTTAGAGACCTCAATATTATCAGGGCCAAATGTTTCGCTGACATTGACCTCTGTGACATATTCCAATGGTTTAACAATGAAATTTGGCTCTGATCTGGCTACCCTCCGAGTACGGGCTTGTTTATCCAGCAGATTGAGAGTGTTCATTCGGTTAAGATCAAATTTCACTGCTTGCCAATCGTCGGGCTCCTGAAGAAGTCTTTGCTCCATCAAGTTTTGCTCCGGTTTTTTCTTCATTAACATCTTGAAGATATTTTGCTTTGGTTTTTTCGATTTGAACACCGAGCTCATAAGGTCCTCATTGTCGTCAAGTGATAACTTGGACAAATCTTCCTCGGTATCTACATCTGCTTGTCCATTGAGAGCCTCCCTCTCGAATTTGTGGCGACAGAATGAGCCGGCACTGGTTGCACTAAGCTCGGACAAATTGAGAACATCACTTTGCAAAGACTGGATAGAGTGTTTCAATTCTTCGGGGTAGTGGGCTTGGGTGCGTAGTCTATCATCGACAGTTGCCCCAGATGCTCTGAAGTCATCGGCATCGAATGGAATGCGTGCATGCTTTGGAGGAGGGGGAGGCGGAGCATCCTCGGAATCTACCTCATCGGAATATTCTAATTTATGAGCCAAGTCTTCTCTTGACATGTAATCACGCTTCGACAGTAAGATATCTTCGCTCGTGTAACCCTCATCGCCCAGGCTGTGGTGCTTCATCTTTATGTGCGATTTCTCTAACTCTTTCAAATGTTGTAATTGCATCTCTAACTCCTGTTTTTTCTGTGCAATAGTTTGGTAGAACTCATCCTGATGGGGTGGAGCAATTCCCGAAGCCTGTAATCCGGTTATGGGATTCACATGATGAGACTTATCGGGAAATCGCATCTTGACAGGAGAACTATCTGCCGAGATCATCTGGCTGAGTCTTTTTGTTTCCACGAGATTATCAGTAGTATGTGCTTTTGTGAGACCCAGACTCAAGACGTGTTGTGAATAGAATTGTGTAGGGTTTCTTTTGGACCTTGTCTTATGCTGAAAAGAAGAGTCATGTTCATCGTAAGATGCGTCAAACTCATCCAAGGCTGGTGTCAGTTGGGACTTTGCCTGGCCACGATAGACATAAGCAGAGCCAGAGCTTTTTGCTGGTGTGAATGACTTGCCCATGCGATATTCTGCCTCACGGGGATCAGACTTACTAGGGGTTGTAGGAAGGGATGCCATTCCGACATGCTTTGGCGGAGAAACCATATACCTATTTCCTGGTGAAGATGCATGTTTATCTGGAGTAGTAATCGCATACCTATCTGGAGGTGAAGTGATGTAATTTCCCATTGGAGATGTTCCATACTTTTCCTGAGCAGCAGGGGGCAAGGGCATCAGTTTTGTAGGTGTATGCTGTGCTGTTACTGACGTATGGATAATCTCCACAAAATCTCTAGGAAAGATTCCCTCAGCACCATTCCTTAATAAGCTGCCCTGCCACCACAGTTCATCCACAATGTGAAAGATTTTGACCAGCTCATTTTCCAAGAAACCTAGGTCACCTTCCTGTTCGCCGGTCCACGAGACCTTCGTTTTGGCCAAGAAAGGTAACGGTGGAACGGTCATGCTATCGAGTTTATGACAGAAAATGAAATGCAAATGGATATGATAATAAAAAAAAGGAAATGATGCAAAGAGAGACTCAATGGGTACTAAAGAATAATTTAAGTTCAGCCCTGCGCAACTACAACCTGAGAACGAGTGATCTGATATCGCAGGCTTGCATTACAAAGTCTGCGCAGAACCCTTTGGTGACGTACCTCGAGGTTGTAAAAACAGGAATCACCAAAAAAATTTCCCGATTTGGAGTAATGATAAATAAAAACCAGCACGCGCCTACTCTAAAGAAGGTCACGTGAGTCATGTGAAACAAGGTATATTTGTTATTTTTTTTTAAAAAAAATGGAACAGGTTGTGTCAACTGAGATAATTTATCAAAAGATTTAAAAAAAATACTAATTGATTTTAGAAAGCAAACGAAAATTCTGTCGTAAAGGAGTCTATTTTTGGATCTTTTGCGATGGCCTGGAACTGGTCCGCAATGTTCGCGAAGGAGGTCCATTTTGACTTCAGTTCGCGATTGGGTAGGTATTATTGAATTTCTATGAACAATCTCAAAATAGAGCTCAATTAGAGACTTAAGTTGAGGTCAAGGCCTTTACTATTTGAAGCCTTTAAAAAATCTTTATTATCTTTATTTTAATCATTTGCCTTACTGCTGGCGAACGCCACTGACGATGTCGTCAACTCTCAACAAGAGACACGCACTCTCAATGGCGGTCTTGATAGACTGTTGCTTAATCACCTCTGGTTCCCAGATGCCGTAGTCATTCATATCCACGACCTTGCCCAAATCACCGTCAACGCCAAAAGTGTGCTCTCCTTGAGCATGCTTAGCTCTCAACTGTGACAAAATACGAATGGGCTTGCCACCGCAATTTTGAATCAATGTTCTTGGAATGACTTCGAAAGCGTCCGCAACAGCTTGATAAGGCCATTGCGCGACACCCTCAATACTCTTTGCTTTTTCAGAAAGCTTTACACTGACGGCCATCTCGGTGGCACCACCTCCAGGACTCAATGATGGCTCGAACATGACGTTTCTGGTTACAGCCATGGCATCTTGCAAGTTACGCTCAATCTCGTTCAAGATATCCTTGGAGGCACCTCTTAACAAAATGGTACAAGCGGTTGGGTCTCTGCATTCAACAAGGTAAGTGAAGTACTCATCACCAATGAGCTCAACCTTGAAAAGGCCACACTTCGTACCGATGTCAGATTCCTTCAAATCTTCTATACGGTTGACAATGGTGGCACCGGTGGCACGAGCAATTCTGTTATTGTCGGACTTCTTTACTCTTCTTAAGGCAGTAACACCACCCTTCAACAAGTAGTGCTGAGCTAAATCAGAGACACCCTTTTCGGTAATGACCAAGTCAGGTTTAAACTCCAAAAGCTGTTCACAGATCAAACGAACCTGTTCTTCCTCGATCTGCAAAATTCTGTTCCAATCTTCTTCCTTGGTGATCTCGATATTAGTTTGGGATTCACCCTTTTTGTACTCCAAGGGGCAGTCTAACAAGATGACACGGGGATTCTCAATGTGTCTTTTCATTTTTGGATGGGTAACGTCCTTGTTCAACAAAATTCCGTCCAAAACCTCGGAATCAGTGACCTCGCCACCAGGGATCTTCTCCACACGTGCATATCTCTTGATATCGATTTCCTTCTGACCACCATTGTCAACAGTAACCGTCTTCACGGCTTTCAACGCCAACTCGCACATCTTTTGCGACCACTTATTGATGTACTTAGTTCCGATGGATGCCTTGATCAACTTGATCATAGCCTCCTCGTTGTCAATATCGATAGCCACGGATACAGAGTGGATGATTTCCAATGCATCTGCTAAGGCTTGCTTCAAGGCCTGGATGATTACAACTGGATGCAAGTTTTTCTCGATGTAGGGAAACGCCTGCGCCAAGATCTCACCCGCCAAAATAATTACGGTGGTGGTTCCGTCGCCAACTTCCTCATCCTGAGTTCTACTTAGTTCAATCATCGATTTGGCAGCTGGATGAGAAACATCGATTTCCCTCAAAATAGCGTGTCCGTCGTTGGTCAACGTGATACCGCCCATGGGATCCAACAACATCTTAAGCATGGCCTTGGGGCCTAAACACGTGCGGATAATGTCGGCCACGGCCTTTGCCGCAGTAATGTTGGCTACTTGAGCCTGGCGCCCACTTTGCCTTTCAGTATTAGCATTTATGTACACGACTGGAGCTTGCATTCTGGTGGTGTTTGGGGCAAGAAAGAACTATGGTAAGCAGGCAAATAGATCTAGTGTTCCTGATTCTTGGTAGAAACACTACACTTTTTTTTTTCGGTGGTCGCGACGTGCGACTTTGGGGCACTCTGAGCCTGGTGCGCCAAAGACAAAGCTTCTTCAGTGTCATGATCGACTTGGGCCTAGGCAAGAAACATAAATTAATTATATTTCATGGTTGATTTTCTGTAAAATCTATTAGCCTTTTTGGTTCTCAAATCAAATTAGTATAGTCTGTATTTCAAATAAATTATTTCACGAGATTTGTTAAATGTCTTAAAAACGGTAAGTTTTGCGAGCGAAGTATGAATAAGCGCGTGCTTTAAAAAAAAATGACAAAGCAGAGAAATCAAATAAAAAATATAAATAAATATTTCGCCTTCTAATCCATTCATAATTTCAAATTGCTTGTTTTAATATTTTTTAAACTCATTATTCTACCTCTTTCATTTCTTGTCGCTTTGTATGAACAGTGCTGAAAATGTTGCTTTATAAAGCGTTTCGCGGACTTAAGCGTGGCACGCTTTATTCCACCGATCGCGACTAATTTTGGACTGAACTGATCGCCATACTGGGCGACATACTTTCGGTAAGATTTCAACCTTACTCAATGAATTATATCAACTCCAATTTTATTTCCTTAGAGGATCTTAATGACTTGGATGCGAAAATCTCTGACTTAACTGATGAGAGAAATATCATTTCGCAGCAAATAATGGCCAAGTCCACTGGTGATTATACGGATCCCGAGCCCGAGATTCCACCGCAAGTGATTGAACTTGCGCAAGAAATATCTACTCTTTCCAGCACATCTTCCGTTACTCCAATAGAAAATCTCATAGCAAATAATGGCGATTTGGCAGTACTCAAAAGGCTTCGTTCGCTAATTGAATCTAGGCAATCTATGTTGACGCAGTACGCGGTTCTCGAAACAGGTGTTGCGATTGAACATCAAATATCCCAACTTTCGGAAAACTCGGATGTGCAAGAATTCGAGGACATTGTCGAAAAATTGCGAAAAATAGACGATCGGGATCTTTTCGGTGATTCTTTACAGATACAATTCAAAAAGGCCATTGACAAAAAACGTCATTCTCTCTCAGAGTCGCTATCCCTTGTTCTATCAGAAATCAAATGGCTTTCACCGAAGGAAAAGGTAACTATCGGAACTGATAAATTCAAAGAAATATCCAGCTCGTTTGCTGCACTTATCAGACTTCAAGCTACAGATGCTTTACCTCAATACCCTTGTGTCTGGTGGGGCCTTGAAACACTTCTTCGCCCGTTTTTTCTAAGGTTTAATTTCCATTTCCGCGATCAAGCAGAAACGAACAAATTATCTAAGCCAGAGTGGGCTTTAAACTACGTGGAAGAGTTTTTGAAAGAAAGCCTCTCAACTGTTGAGTTCATTGTTGGAGACACTTTCTATCAATATGGAAGAATAGGTGTATATGAGATAATCTCTACTATACTTCTACCAGTGCGGGAGAAATTAAAATACCTGTTGGAAATTATTAACCATAATATTCTGCTGAGTCTGGATGATGAAAAGGCAACGGATCAATTCGGAAGACTTTTATCACACTTGATTTTTGAGACTACATCGTTCGACCAAAGGCTCAGAATTACCTATAAATACAATCCTTTCGTCGAAAGCTTTGAAGCAAGTCCTGAAAAGAAGTGGATGGGGCTTACTGGTGATATGTTGGTGTCAAGTGATAGTGAAAATCTTTCAGTTAACAATTGGTTAAGCCTTGAACTCCGCTTGGCAAAGAAGCGATTTGAAACGGAAATTATCGCACCAAAGAATGCGCTTCAAATTGACTACGAATTTGCCGCAAGCTCCGAATATCCTGAAAGTATCGTCAAGCCCACATACTCCGCATATGGTCTTGCAAAATTGTTCGATAATCTTACCTCGCATTTCAGAACCATTAATATCATTAAATATCAGTTGAAATTCGTGTCACAAATTCAGCTTGTTTTTTTGGATCAGTATTTGGAACAACTCCAAAAGCAATTTCGGCAATTCAATGAATCTCTTGGGCTGAAGCTCATTTCTAGTTTCATAGCAACTAACACAAAAATCGACGCAAGCTCTACTACACAAAATGTTGTTACAAATGGCTTAACTGGCCTTGAGATGTTGACCGGAATCTATTGTCTGGCCAAATTTATGATTGAGAAAATGGGAGAATGGGAAGAAAATTTGACCTATATCCAGCTTTGGAACTATTGCCTAAGTTCCTCTAATGCTAAGGGTAATTCCATATTTGATTCAGCAATCAGTGAGTACAAATCTCTTCTATCAAAAGTGACAAACAAGTACGAGGACTTTTTCAGGAAAGAAGTTCGTGGCGCGTTGAGAGAGTACGTGAACACCAGCACTTGGAATATTGAGGATTCGCAGTTCAAACCACAAGTATCTTCATCCCTTTCTGGTTTTACAAGTACAATACCAGCATATGCGTCTTATTTGAAAAGATCTCTTCCAGAGATTGATTATTACATGATATCCAGCAAGATATTGGATTCATATGCGCATGTTTTACTCGAATACGTCATTACAAATAACCAATTTAACGATCTTGGTCTCCTGCAGCTTCAAACTGACATTGACTACTTGCAAAACATCTTAAAGGAGCACTTGTTATTAGATCAACTGCATCGGTTCTCCAATGCCGAGAACAAGACATACAAGAAAGTAACTCAATCGATTGAGATGATGACCCGTTTTGACGCTTCAGGTGCCAAACTATTGAAGAAGCAGTTTCAGAGCGGACAATCAGTTCGCGATCAATTTGAAAGTAGATTAAACTGCTTAAGTGATGGTGAGTGTCTCGATTTACTATTTAGAATTATATAATGGATTTGGTCTTTGATGGTTTTGAAAAGTTTGTGATAAGCACCTTAATGTTTTTCTTTGCTTAGAGTGCCCCTCGAATGATTGGGAATTCTTTAGCAAGAATATGAAAATATATGATCATGATTTTTTTTGTGGTTTGTATTTAAAAAATAACCAAGTCTAGAAAGCAATAATAGATTCGCTGGGTATTTATATTTTATCCGCGATTATCGACTACTGTATAAGTTCACCGTCGTAGCCTTGAGTTGAGCACTCAGGACTGTTCGCACTAACGCGTCTCGCAGCGTAGAATTAGACATTCTCAACAAAACAGACTTCACGTACCTCTTTATCTAGGTGAAGAATAGATAGAGTGGAAATCAAAAGTTTCAAGAAATCTAAACAATCATTCACCAAAATACTCTTTGCTTGCATTTCAGAAGAGAATAGTTTCTGTTTGAAGAATGTCCCTTACTAGAAAAAGAGTATGTATGATAATCTAGATGTATTGACGTATAGTATCACACAAGAGGAAAAAAAGAAACAAAAACTAACCTTGTCAGCAATTATTAGAAGTACAGAGTCTACCCAAGAGACAAGTGCATAAGTATGAGCCTGTTGCCAAACTTTTCAACGTGAAGCCTGACCAGCCTCATTTGCTTATACCAAAAATTCCTCGCGGTATCCTTGTGGGTCGGAGTAGCACGTGCGACATCAAGATATCTGGCGGTGACGTGTCATCGAAACATTGTCAGTTCACTCTTTCAAATACGGGTGGTAAGGAATATTTGCTTTTGACCGATACAAGCACAAACGGAACGTCTGTTAATGGCGAAGTTTTAGGAAAAGGCATTAGCGCGCTTCTTCGCAGCGGAGACAAGATTTCTTTCGCTAAAACTAATACCTATATTTTCAGATACGTTGTGGACGAGCTGGGAACAAAAAATAAGTCATTCTTTGACGATTATATCTTACAGAACCAATTGGGAACTGGTCATTATGCCGTGGTGAAGGAGGCACGTGATCGCACCACTGGCGATATAGTTGCTGTAAAGATCTTTCATCCCAATAAAACAAAATCAAATGGTGATGGTAATAATGGCGAGGAAGCTAAGTTGCGCCAAGAAATGAATCTTTTGTTGTCCACTAGCCATCCCAATATTGTGCGTTTTATCTCACATTACGTCGAACCGATTAATGAATTCTCGTCTACCACCTATTTAGTCTTGGAAAAGGTCAATAGCGGCGAGCTTTTTCAGCGGATCATCAACAAGCTGAAGCTCAGACAGGAAGAAACTAAAGCGATTTATAAACAGCTTTTGTCTGGTTTGCACTACTTGCATGAGAAAAATATCATTCATCGGGATATAAAGCCCGAAAATATCCTCCTTGATATCACCCCAAGGACCGCTTCCAACCCAAAGCAAACAGGCCCTTGGGATGAGAATGAGTATGATGTGCGTGTTAAGATAGCTGACTTTGGTCTTGCTAAGTTTATTGGAGAACTTAAGTTCACAAATACGCTTTGCGGGACTCCTGCTTATGTAGCACCTGAAGTTCTCAACAACAACCGAAACTATACTACGAAGGTGGATATTTGGCTGGCGGGTGTATTATTATACGTGTGTTTATGTGGGTTTCCTCCTTTTAGCGATGAGTTAGGTCCTCCCAGCATGCGCGAGCAGATTCTTCAAGGCAAATTTGCGTTTTATTCTCCATATTGGGATGACATTAAAGACAGCGCCTTGGACTTAATCAGCAATTTACTTCTTGTTGATCCGCTGCAAAGGTATGATATTACACAATCTTGCCAACATTTTTGGTTTAGCGAAGCTGGCGATGAATCAAGTCAAGAGTTTTCATCCTCTTTGAGTGTCGAGACTTTCCAAAGACAGCCTTCAATAATGGAACCAATTTCGCTCAAGCAAAGATTCACTTCGGAGTTAAACTTCGAAGGATCATCTCGATAAAAATGAACTTTTGCCTATTGCAAAGATTTGATTGCATTTGCTCTCGTTGCAAAGAAAGTGTTTAACAAGACCTGGTTGCTTGCAGCTAAATCGCGAAATGACTCAGGAACCTTATCTAAGCCCTTGGCTAGGATTCTATCCAATTTTTCTTTGAGCCCATTCAAATTAGAGATGATTTTAAGTGCCTTAGCGCGGTTTCCCACTATGATATGTGCATCAAATTGACCTATCAAACATGAAATATCATTGTTGGCTTCAACACCCAACTTGAACCACTCCAAAGCTTTAGATACATTATTAAAGACATTAAGTTCCATGAAGCCCAACGAAGGTAAACTCTCTTGAAGCCCTTTAGAAGCACTAATCTCAAGATGGTATCGTGAAAGTATGGGGTCAGTGATAGAATACAACTGTCCTAAGTAGTAGTGTGCCTTAACAATGTGTGTGTCAAGCTGGCCAAAACGTATTGCCTTTTCAAAACATAATTTTGCTTCGCTTAAATCAGGGCGTGGCTTTTTGTAGTGATAAAAGTAGACACCGAGATTTGAATAGACATGGCTTGCCAAAATTGTGTTGTCCTCTAAATCCAAAAACTGCTGCCAATACTGTGCCGCCTGGTCATGATAAGATTTAGAAAATGCAAAATCACCCGCGAGCTTAAAAACCAACGGTTGTTTTTTCTCTGTGAGTTGTTGTATGAGACTGTTAGCATAATCGTAATCTTCCTTTGATGTATCTTTTGAGGCCACCGCTTCAAATGCCAACATTGCGATTGCATCACTATTTCCTAACTCCGCAGCCTGCTCCACTAATTCATTCTCTAAATCCACTAGATTTTTATTTACCGAGTTTGTGATACTACGCAAGTCATGCAAAATCGAGCGGAGGTTCATAAGATCGCTATGCTTTGTGTATGCTGGTAATATAATTTCATGTGGGGTATCCAAGTTCATGTAAACCGTGTTTAATATAGGTATCGCCTTCTTATAGGCTAGTCTCGAATCATTATCAAAAAGGAGCCGGTTGATTGTTTTCTTTTTCGGTAGAATCGAGAGAAGTGATGGTATTGCAACTGTCAGTTGGAACCTTATAGCTGTTCGACTTAACATGGCGTCTTAGCAGAGAATTGGAAAAGAGAAGAGAACAGTGAACGCAGATCAGCGAAATGGTTCGAAAACGGCATCACGTGACACAAAGACACGCGAGTCGACCTCTACAGACCTGGTATTTCCTTTTTTTTTTAAAAAAATGTATCGATTCTAAAATGCCTTTACGTTTATTCTAATTCTCTATCAAAGATATTTGTGCCCTTATGAGATAGGGGAAGAAAATCTCTTCATTATTTATCTCTTATTAGCGTGAAATTGTGTTGAAAAATGCCGCAATCTTTGATTTCAAGCATCACCATTATAATCAATGAACTGATCCTCATGCGCAGCTTGTGTTGACGTCCCTGGTGTTGGTGTATTGTTTGTCAAGGCTGGGCTGTCTATGAGTAAATCATGCGCCTGGAATTCGTTTCCAGGAAGTTGCACACCAAAGCCATAGTCCTGATGATGCGTGGTTCCATCGTCGTAAACATGACTCTGTTGCTCAAGGTTCGATGCAAATTGGGGCCCAGTATAAGTCAGAGAGGAGTTTTCTTGAGCAATTGGTATTTTATTGCTATTATTATTCTTCTTGTTATCATGCGTATCCTCATTATTGTTGACAAAAGAAGGAACATTAGTCGAAGGACTATTGATGAGGTTGTCGTGATCACGAATTGATTGGTGTGCTGAAATTTGGTGCGCACCAGGAGTCTGGACGGCATTGAAAAAATCCGGAGTTTCGGTGAAAATGTCTGTGTACTCACTTTCTGTTTTTTTCGAAGACTGATCTAGGTTTTCCAGGTCTTTGGCGTTAAGGGAGGTCAGATATTTTGTCTCCATGTTTACACTCGAATGATGGCTGATGGCAGGGCTCTGAGAACGGTTTTCAAAGTCCCCAAGAGGTGAAATACCCTTCATGGCAAAGTCGTGTTCGTCTTGGGGAGTATTTTGCCACTCAGAATCATGCTTGATGCGGAAATCATTTGCGTTGTGATTGCCTTGGTCCATTTCGAAGGCAGTTTTGCTCTCGACCGGTTGATCAGAACTAAAGTCATTGATGTTTGAGGCATCTAAAGATCCTTCTCCTGGACCCAGAACACCATGTCCGAATTGGGAAAGAGAATCAGGGTCATAACCCGAAGTATGATTCTGATTTTGCGTTTTGACAAATTCATGTAAAAATTCAAGGGAAGCTTTTGAACCGACAAGAACATGTGGCGTCGACGTGCCTCCTGGGGCATAAAAAGCAGAGCTGACTTGTTGGGCTTCCGAGAAATCGTCACAAATTGACCATTGATTCAAATTTGCATTGATTCCGCTGAAAAAGTACACCGAGAATTTTGGCGTATGTGAGAGTTTGAGCCTCAACTCACTGTTTTCCTTACTTATGTTATTCTCCAAAAGCGAGCTCGAAATAATAGCCGAGATTGGGTAAAATATTCTGAACAAGATTTTGGAGTTGTTGGAAATAGCGGCGAAAAAGTAGTTGATCTCATTATTTTTCTTTGATAGAATGACCATTAAATCCACGGTGTTCATGAACTGGTCAAGCGTAAATGGCGATAAGTTTATGAGTGACGTCTTCAACGCTTGGTGGTCATGTTGACCACTCTTGATTCTCTGCCATGATCCTACTGAAAGTGAGGAACAGTCAATAAAGCAATATTTATCATTTAATTCATTGGAGGTTGCATGTTGGTCGAGAGCATTAAGTGACATATTTGTCAACAGATTCGAGCGGGAGGAGGCACCACTAGCAATACCTCTTGGGGAGGCAGCCGAGCCACCAGCAGGCTTAACCGGCTTTCCCATACGTTCGAACTTTCTGAGTTTGGCTCTACGGTTCTGAAACCAGATCCGAACGGCCTTTTCCGTCATGCCAGTCCTGTCACTAATATCTTTTCTTTGATCAGGGTTTGGGTTTTGATTAACCTCAAATTCTCGTAGAAGGTAGTCGAGTACCTCTCCTGAGGCACGCGACCGTTTCAGATTCGTATCGTCGGACATTTTTCTTATATGTTGAACAGCTTTTTTTTTTTTTTTTTATGTACTGGCTTACCGCTCGTTGTTGTCGGTGAAGAGTACTAAATAAATTGCCTTCTTTTTGATTCTTTGGATTAAATGAAAGACGAGTCAAAAACAACCAGCCTCAGATGTTAAGTGGGAGAAGTTGCTATTCGTAATTCCCTCGTACTTCTAAAACTTCGGGATTGGGGGGGTTTGTTGAAGGTCAAGCCTCGGATTCTATGTTTGTTAGCTTCCTCGGAGAACGTGCTGCATGGTTCCGCGGTCGTGCGCGTGACGGGAAAATGCGGGACCTGCGAGCTCTGTATTGTTCTCGGTGGAAAAGATTTCGAATACAGATGTCTACTAAAAGCGGATGGCAACAAAAAAGAGAAAAAAGAATTGGATAACAGGAAAAATACTTGAAATACTGTCGTAGTCTTAGAATTTCCTGATTTAGGCTATAGAGATACACAAAGGGGGCTGAAATGACCGATCTTGATGGAATGATAGTTAGAAAGAACAAAAAGCGGCATTTTTGTCACTAGGTAACCCACGTTGAGCTCGCCGCATGCACAATATTCGTATCATCTCACCTTATGCACCACGCGACGCATCAAACAAGGCATTTTTGCCAGGAGTGCGCTGAACAGGCTCGCCAATTCCTTCTGTGGCCCGCCCTGAAATGCCGAGGTTGCGCTCAGTGATTTTACGAGTAAGAATCCTTTTTTCGGAATTGCCAAAAAAACAATTTTAGTTTTAATTATCTGCCAGTATTTTTTTTTTTCTCCTCGATGTTTTAGTTCATCATAAGAGTAAATCGTCTGGATTTGTTTCTTCAAAAGCGGCGAAGCATTGTTTAATTTCACGCCACGTGCGTGCTGCAGGATCCCATGATCTGTAATCCCTGACCAAATCTTTCAAGAGTTTCACGCTCTTAATGTGCTTTGTTTGAAGTAAATCATTGATTAGTCCCCGAACATGCCAGGGCAAGTGGTACAAATTGCGTTCGGTATCCCCCAAGTTGTGAGTTGTTTGATTCGACGTAGCAATTTTGCGCAATTTAAGGCTCGTGGTTTCGAGTGCAAATTTTACTCCAATGTCATAAGCGTCAGGGCATTTGAAAATATCACCATGTGATGCAAAAGTTGCCAAAGGTCCTTGCGATAGCTCCAGCAAGTCTCTAAGAAGTTGATAATGATCAGAATACCCAACATTTTCCATGGTGAGGATAATAGATATGAGCCGTATTATAAATTTGGGCACTTCCGTAGAACTGTCAATATAGAGACACTTAAAAAGATTGGGGTGACTCATTTGGTGGGAAATAGACGAAAACACTGGAATGAATTGGTCATCAACAGAGCCCACGAAGGCCAACTTTACATTAGTCTGGCAAAGCTCATTTATACTTACCGCCAACTTTTTGCTCAAGTCTGAAGTACTTCTTTGCAACTCAAACAACTCTTTGATGATCTCATATTCACTGTAACCATAAGCTCTCCTGATAATCTTTGCATCCAACCCTGTAACCGGCCCATGAAATGCCCCAGACATACTAAGGAATCCAATTTTTTTGTACAGCAACTCAAATTCAGTCAATTTAAGAATTTGATCTAAGATACTAATGGCAGCAGGGCTGGCAGTTGAATTTGAAACCACAAAAACAAAGTCAGAACTGTTAATATCAGCGGTCCAGTTTTTTAGTAAACAAAGCGATTTTTCTGCACGGGATTCAATAGTGCCGATCCCGTCTAGCGAGATTGATTGGATTTGCAAATTATTTAATCCTCCTTTGACTGCCCATCTCTGCACAGCAGACACTGCGTTTTCAGCGATCAAAGCAGCACTCCCAGTGCTCTGTGATATGACAGATCTGACGAACTTGGTCGGCAAAAAACTGTGTACAGATATTACAAGGGCTTTTTTAGAAACTTGCTTTCTTTTTCTTTCAACAGATGAATTGGTAGACTTGTATATGTGTCTTTCCGAGCTCAGCTCTTTAAGAAGTATAGATTCTCCCCATAATCTTAGCTTTGTGGGCAAAGTAATAACTCTTAGGTTTGAATCGAGAGTAGGCGAGACCGGATCAAGAATTCCAGATTCATACTGAGTAACGGGGCTCGGAAGATCAATATTCAGTTCCTTAATGCCATTGAAATCATCGATAGAGATATTTGATGAATGCCTGGGTGCCATAGTACCATTTTTTAGAGATTTGGATGAGCTACTAGCAGGCAAGTTTTGCGAGCCGGAATCTTGTGTTTGCGACTTTGGAATTTTGAGGGCCTCAGCATCCATTTGTTCAGTCTCAAAAGTAGCCCGATGTAATCTTCCGCTTTGCTCATCTTGCTGAGACTCCGCAAGCTTATTTGACCTTTGATCGGAAATCACTTTTTCAAGATATTGATGAGGCATCATAGGCTGTCTTTTTTCATTGAATTTGACTGGTGATGTTTCGGTGCTTGTAGCATGGACTGATAAATACACTTCGTTTGATCCATGGATCTTCGAAACAGCGTAATGACACGAATCTTTACTTGTCTCCACCAATAGTTTCGCCTCTCGGAACGCTTCAAGGTCTCGCTTATCTTCAGTATCACTCTCCGAATCTTCTTGTTGAGGTTTCAGGAATAATGGCCAGAAAAACCAGGAGCTTTGTTGTTGGTTCGAAACGTCACTAACTGTGACATTTGAATCAGGAACACCAACATCTCGGTTCTTTGTTTGGCGAGCGCTATCATCATCAGTAGGTTTACTCATGCTCGAGCTGGCCGGTTCAGGGAAAGGTTTTGTAGAAGATCCAACAAGTGCCGTCCACCAACTAACAGATTCTTCATTGGGTTGTGGGGGATCATTTTGTGCGGAGTTGGAATCAATTGTTTCTCGTAGGTCGGGGGCCAGACCAGCTGGCCAAGACCAAAAATATGATGATTTATTGTGCAGTTGAGATGTGACTTCTGAGTTACTACCATTTTCCCCTTGCTTGACATTGGAGGGTGGTTCGGAAGGTTCAATATTGGGACTACCTGATAAAGGCCACCATGCACCCAAAAGCAGGCCAGACATTGATTTGATAAAATTTCTTTGATTCAAAACAGAACAGTCTATTATTTAAGGCCTTTGCTTCCGGTAAGATTTATTCTCTTTTTTCTCCTTCTTTTGTGTCCTATGCTGTGATGAATAATAAAGGCTTGATTTATGCGAGGGTAGTGTTAGCTGCGATAAATGATCAGCCGCAACACCCACGATTTTGAAATTCGATTCGGATCCTGAAATATGGAATCAAAAAACTGAATGATTGGCTGATGTAAAAGATAAAAAAAAATACAACTTGGAGGTGAAAGATAGTGCAAAAGGATAATGTATATCCACTTCCAATCGCGTGGCCCTCAGTCAAGTCTCTAAATTGCTTATCGGTTCTCGCTTTTGAAAATTGTATGCGGTACGCCGTTGCGGGAGGCAATAACAAAAACACTAACCAGACAAAAGTGCGCTCGGTTTGGGGCTAAGCGCAAGCCACTTTTCAAAACGGTGTGCCAAAAAAAAAAAAAACACTGGAACTGGCGCGCAATCAGACTCCAGTAGCTGAGAAAAGGCGCCATAATTGTGGCCAAAAGCGAAAGGGAAGGCAAAGTGGTTGGCTAATCCACCGACAGTGCGCTCCAAAGAACAGAAAACCCCGCGTGATAATAGGGATCTGTTGAACCTTTCCATGCAACTACGAAGCGGAACTATATAATTATAGACTAACCGGATACAAAAGATAAAATAGTAATGGCTGATCCGTGGAAGGAGATTGTCAAGCGACTTGCTGATCGAGATAAAGTCGAAAAACGCGACTCCGAGTATTACCAAGCATTCTCCCAGCTTTCAAAACTCGTATCATTCTCCGGGAATTCAAGCACAGATAGACTTGTCAAGGAAAATGCGCATCTTTGGGATGAAAATGAGTCTCTTATTGCTAGGCTTAATCGGCAGACACTACGCTTAGAAACAGCAGAAATACAGACAAAAGACCTTTCAAAGACCATCAAAACACAGGAGGCACTTACGACGAAGTTACAAAAAAAGATTGACCTTTTGACACAGCAATTGGCAGAGAAAAATAGATTATTTGAGGTTATCAACGATGAACATTTGATATCACAAATACAGCAAAATGTTTTGAAGGATAGAGTCAATGAATTGGAGCGCAAGTTGTCACAACGATAGTTGGCTTGGTAAGTCAATTTCAAAGTTCAAAAACGATTGACGTAACTGTCACTGATATTTAAACATTTTACATTACCAAATATTGAGTGAATCAATATTTCCTTTGATATACTCCTTCAAGAGATAAGACTACAATGTCAATATGAAGAAGTTTTGTTTGAGACTGAAGGCTCTCCTCGACCATCCTTCAGCTAGTTTTATCATTCTTCTTTTTCTTTTCTTTAACTACAGGCATGGGGACGCCGAAGAAGTCTATACTTGACTCGAGCCCTGTGGTCAGGAGAAGTTCATTTAGAATCCCAATGGGGAAAAAAAAAGGAAGAAGGGCATTTTCTAAGCGTCTCAAGATAAGTTTACGTACGTCGAGAAATACGCTAGATCCAATGAACAGAAAACTTTTAAGGATAAATAAAAAATGTAGTCTTATTTAATAAAAATAATCAATCCTTTTGACAAAGAATGACAAGATCACCCCTGCGGCGTGCATCCCAATGAAAATAACTATTGAAAAGCCTTTTACACTCTTGGTATTCGGGGAATTCACCAAGAACTAACTCTTCCATGGACTCGAAAATCACGAGATGCGATGGGCGATTATATGGCAAGCTCTGCAAAAAAGATACTGGGTTGTCAAAAAACTGATCCAGCTGATCACGGTAGGCCTTCACATTCGCATTAGTTCCAGTCTCTAGATGAAGAGGCGGCTCACAAGTCAAGAACCAGGACTCATTCACTAACTCTGGTCTATGTAGCATACTGTGCCAGGGAGTAGAGTGACATGGGGTTAGAAAGCCGATGGATTTTACCGCAGGATCATCCCTCAAGAGCTCAATGACTTTAATTTCGCCCACCTCGTTTATTCTGGTGAAGAAATAGGCCACAAAGATATGGAGAATTATGACGAGGAAAGTCAAAACTTTAACGTAACTGAGGGTTCTTCTGCGATATAATGCTTTTGAGCACAACACAAGTATAACAGGGTAAATGGGCTGGAGAAAACGAAATTCCTTATGCTCAATTATGGAGAAAGCACTTACAAAGACAACGCATAGTCCAATTAGCGAATTCCATGGATTATCAAGGACAGCGAGAATGAAAGCCGGTAAAAACCCCATAAGCATAAGGGGTAAGCCTTGAAACAAATAAAAGTGCCATGGGGCAGATCCATAAAATATCAGAAGATTTCTCACCACATTAAATTCCAAGAAGTTATAAGTGGGGAACGTCCAACGGCCGTAGAAAAGTCTGTCGGCAAGAAATGTCATGGAGAGTGTGATAGCCAACACCACACTGACTGAAATGAAAAGGGAGGCAAGTCTGGACGCTCTATTATAATTTCTTGCTAACAACAATACCGCAAGATACCCCCATAAAATTGCATTTGTGGGTCTAACAATACAGCTGAGAAAACCATAGAAGCAGGAAATCAAAAGAGGCATAAGTTTATAGTGGTTCCAAGGCCAATATGAAAGTCCTGCCGCAGTGAGCATCATTTCCAAATTATTCAGAAAAGAACGGGTGGAAACATACCAGTTCCAACTGCTTAGAAGGGACATTAATAGCGCAACTTGAGCCACACCAGGACTTTGCCAATATCTGTGGGCAAGTTTATAGACGCAAAGATCACCAACAGTAGCGATCACTGCACCTGTAACTTTTGGAGCAAGTATGATGGCCCAAGACTCAGAGGCAACAAAGTTAAAAACCTTATAAGCACCCGCGTATAAGAGTGGGTGTAGAGAAGACCTGAGGGCCTCGTGCCATTCCCAGGTTATGTATCCATATCCATAAACAAGATTGTGAGCTGGTTCTAGTGCCTGGAAATATTCGTCGGGTTGAAAAAACGTTTGAATTGAGAACGCATTGAGTATTCTGAAAAGAAACACACAGACGACCGCTATTAAAGACATAATGAAGAATTGAAGAGGTATATAATAATTGGGGATGTTTTCGTAGGAATATTGTGTATATTATAGGTTCAGAAAAATTAAGCTCGTCTTCTAGCCATCTCTTGGCTTTTGGGGAAATTTAAGTAGAGTGGGGTTGATGTGCTTGGTTTGAGATTTTGCAAAGTGCGGAGTGCTGGACCAAAGCGAACCGGACTATGTAGAGCATGTGTATCCGAAATTGGTGGACAAATTCTAAACTCTTTTTTTTTTTTTTTTTTTTTTTTTCTAATACATTCACTTCCTTTTTTTTTAAAACTAATTTTTTATATCCCTCTGGTCAATGGATGGTTATTCGAGAGCGGAATAAACTATGGGGGAGGTGATGCAAATTTATGTGCGCCACCCCGCGTTTTATTCAGTATTTTAACCAGCCATTATTCAATCTCATCTGTAGATCTACAGGCTGATCTAAAAACATCATAATTGACCCAAACAATATTATCGAACAAAAGGGCCACCAGGCGCCCTTGAAGTACTCTAAGTTATTGAGCGAGAGTTGCTCCTTGCTTCAAAAAAGTCACTGGGAATTAGCTCGCAACAAGCTAGAGCAAGCCAAGACAGATGCTCTCCATGCATGCAACTTAATCAACAAATTACTATCTAGCCCTGATAGATCTTTGCATGAATACATAAGTCTGCTCGCCCATTATTCACTTGCTTACTACAAGAGGATTTTAGAGAAACGTTCTGCTTCCTTGCTGGCTCAGGAGAAGTTTTGTTGGCTTACTTCCTCTGTTTCTGCCACCGGTGGATACTGGTTTCCAGCCATTTCTTTTGGAAAACATGCTCTGATTGATATTGCTCCGGATGAAACTTCTGATGAAGGCATTCAGCTACCTGATTTTGGCCCCGAAAACCCTATTCGGTTTCGCAGTATAGGGACCTCGTTACTCGATTCTATCGCCAAATTGTCTCTTGTCGTAGACCCAATTGAAGCTATTCACTATGATTCCAACTTGCTTCAAGACCTTTGTCAAGATGTACTCTCCGATTGCTCGTTTGTGCTGTCGCTTTTATCTATCTCAGACATGGGTTTGACTTCAAAGGTCCGGGACTTAATTTCCATTTTTGACAACGAAACGGCAAAAGTTCGTCTTTTGGTAGACGGATGTTGGCGAGAAACTGCTATAACAACTAGGTTACCATCCTTTGATTTTACCGAAAATCGATTTCTTTACGTGCATTCTGCAACAAGAAGCGCATTGCTCTGGCCTGCTTTGATCGAAAAAGCATATGTGACGCACTTTGATGGTCACTATTGTTTCGGTGGCTCCAACATGGCTAATGATACATTTATGCTCACTGGGTGGTTGCCGGAAATTCGCTTAGTCAGTCAAATTAGCCAAGACACCTTGGCAGAGTTTTGGAACATCAAAAAATCAGGCAATCTTATGATTGGTCTTGGAACAGGTACCATTTCATCATCTTTGGAAGGGAATCTTGGTATTATTAGCAATCACGATTACCTATTGAGTGATTATGACTCAGCTAATGGATCCTATACATTAATAAATCCATGGACATCTAAAGAAGAGGGTACCAAAAAAGGCCAAAGAGTACTCAATTTTGATAATCTGCTTCTCCGCCATTTCAAGTTTCTATATCTCAACTGGAAGCCTTCTCATAAGTATGAAGTCAAAACGTTTTTCGTAACTCCGGCTTCCCAGTGGCCTGACAGCTTTTTGGGTGATAAACCTCAATTTCACATTCGCAACGGAACACGAGAGCATCAGGATATTTATATCCTTGTTGAGAAGTTTAAAGAAAGCAAGTCCGATTTCAGTGTTTCCATATGGCAGAATACCAAGAACATTATATACACATGCGACCAGTTTGATTGTGTGGCCGGGGGAAAATTCGTTAACTCAAAACATTATTTGATTAGATTGGAAGTAGAACCACTCGCCGATTACGTTTTAGCTGTTGTTAGCAGAGACCAGAAACCAAGCAAGTTTGCCATCACAATTCATCATGATGCAGAAGACATTTTGCTCACTAGAGCAAGAAGTTCATTTGCATTTACACTTCCAGTCATAAATGGGAGCTGGGGTCAAAATTCCTCAGGTGGGAATTGGTCTCATGAGACATTTATCAAAAACCCTCAATATGATTTTGAAATTAACAAAGAAACACGTTTTATGGTCGTGTTAGCCAGTGACAAGAAAAATGTTGACGTCAATGTACATTTGTTGCATTGCAGTGTCGATGAAAAGAATAAAATGACACGTAAATTTGATCAGGCCCGGCTCGCGTTTAATGAAAAGTACCTGAATCAGCTTTTTTATAGACTGACTGAAAATCTCGAGCTAGGAAATTACAAGTTAGTGGTTTCAACATATAATCCTGGGGACTTAAGTGATTTTAAATTGCTTATAGCACATGACGGGGATGCAGCCTTATCAATTTCACCCACCACGCGGGCCTTGGGGACATTCATTAAAGATACGTCATTTGAATGGCGTACATCTAATAGGCGAAAATTGGAAATTTTCACCCTGCACAGCAAAACGGAAATCACTTTACATTTACGACTGGGGGAAAGTGATATTCAGACGATGAATAATTATCGGCCTGCAATAAGGGCTTCTGTTTTTGATGCCTTAACAAGAAGACCAGTTGTTATAAACAGCAGGTGGAATGATAGTGTGTATGGAGTCTTTATAGACTGCTGCTTACCGGAACTGAACCGCTCATATATTTTGTTGGTAGAGCGCTTCGAGACAGGGGAAGGTGTTTGTCGAGTCTCTACCGGAAGCAGCCACCGCGTCAGCATAAAAGAATATCCTGATGAATAATGGTCAGCTATAATTCCATTACCTTTCTCCGAGATTTGAGGTTTTAATTTACTATCAGTACGTTTTTTCTAAAGAACTTTCAACTAGCTACTGGATGTGGCGGTAAATTTAATTTAGTACATTTCTTTTTCTTCGCAACCTTTCGAACTCTAATTTAAATTGAGCTTCCAGAATTGATGCTATTTTTCGGCGGAAACGCGCACGTGACCTTCATTCTCAACACGTAGCATATAACTAACGTGTCCGAGATAATAAACAATTCCAATTAATACATTTTCCCTAAGAATGAAGTGTTGGACGCCATTTTTCGTGTTTTCGCTTTTGTGGGCTTCTGTACTTGCAGCATACTCCAATCAAGAATTACACGATATTCTTGTGGCGAAGGGAAAGAGTGGTACTATTCATGTTTCTGACGAAAACTACAAAAAGATACTCTTTGGCAAGAGAGATTACCATCTCGTTCTCTTTTTGACCGCCAACACTCCACAGGTCAATTGCTTGTTATGTCACGAGTTTTCTCCGTTCTATGATATTGTTGCCAACTCGTTTGCCCGTACCTATCCAGACGGAATTGCAGAGGACGGGAAAAATGTCTACTTTTTGGTGTCTGAACTTAGCGACTCAAGAAACTTCTTCAAGGCATTAAAATTGGACTCGATTCCTAAGGTTTATCATTACCCTCCAACTGGTCCCGATGCCAAGAAAGCGTCGTTGCCCACTGACTTCCACATGTACGAGTTTTTCCAAGGAGACCATGTTGAGTTATTCTCCAACTGGATCACCTCAATCAGTGGAAACCCCATTGACATTTATATTCCACCAGACTACAGCAGAATGGCCTTGAACGCAATCTTTACGTTCCTCTTTGTATTGACTGTTAAAAAGTTTCACTCCCAGGCCATCGCTGTGCTCAAATCGCCATTTATTTGGGGAATTCTGTCGATCATTTTTATCTTGTTGTTCCTTGCTGGTCACATGTTCAATCAAATGAGAAACACGCCATTTGTGAGGGAGAATGGTCAAAATGTTGAGTATATTGCACCTGGCCCACAAATGCAGTATGGGTTAGAGACACAGGTTGTATCCACTTTGTATGGACTTTTAGGCTTGTCCTTCACTATCTTGGCAGTTCGAGTGTCGAAAATCTCCAATCCTAAAGTGCAGTTTTTTGCATCTGTGATTGTTACTGTGGGGTTGTACGTATTATACGGTATTTTCTTGAACATTTTCAGTTTCAAATACGGCGGGTACCCATACAAGTTTTTTGATTATCTTGGATTTGACTAAGTTTCGAGCAGGACCACAAAATGCTACAAAAATGACAACTAAATAGTAATATTTTGTTGAAGGATGACAAAAAAAACAAAAGAACAAAAATATATCTTTAGACCCATATTTAATGTAGACCATTGATATAATTGCGCACAGCACTATAATTCTGTTCCCGGGCTTGCTGTCTTGGTTTAAAAAGATCTCTTTGATGTCCTCGAGGTACTTTGACTATGATTCAACAGAATTGACTTGTGCTTCAACCTTCTTAACTGTGGCAGCACAGTCTTGAAGCTTTTTGCGAAGGGTCCGAACGCGTGTTAAAGTGCCCGCCGAATCGATTTGCGAGGAGTCCAAATTATTTAGGAGGGCAGCAAGCCGTGTTTCTATAAGATGTAAACGGGTCAAAAGTATTTTTTGAGATTCATTTAACAGCAGAAAACTTTCGTGTAGATTGTCCAAAGACCCTGATAGAAGAAAATGTGCTGCAAGCTCCATAGGATGTAAATCCACATTCTCGTCGGCCATTTTAAGCTTCTTTTATCGCGTTCAATATCACGTAGCAATTGTTTGCCACAGAGTACATGTGATTTTCTTTCTTTGAAAAGAGATTCGAATTTTTATCGTCTGGTAGGTGTATTTTATTGTTTTTGTTTTGACACTCGCGAGTCTCCCTTGAATCCACTGCTCTAGCTCGCGCATTTATTAGATCGGCCTAATGAGATTGTAGGACCCACATTGCCTACAGAAAAAGGGGACAAAGAACAAACCGGGAAAGTAAAAAAAAAGGGATCGAGTAATTACGTGTTTTAATTACTACATATCTCCGAAAGTTAGTTCCCCTCTTCAATTTTGCGGTTTTAATTATTTACAGTCCAAGCAATTTGCCTCGTCTTTTGCTTGCTGTGTATGATCAGTGCTCTTTAAAGAATGAAAAGTGATATCAATACAAGTCGACCTGACCCGCCGATTTCACTGCCAATAAAACACACTCAAAAAAAAAAGAAAAAAAGAAAAAAAAAAAAAAAAGAAAAAAGTGTTGACTCGAAGTAGTTCAGGTTTTATGCTGCGGATCGAAAGGGTGTTTGAGAATTTCGCAGCAGCAAGCACTCGTTAGGCTATATACCCCAAGTATTGCTGAAAATAGAGGTTTGCAATCAAGACCTTCCCTGTGAACACGAGGAAAACAGAACAAAGAAAAGCAAGGCCGAAACCCGTTCTTTATTTGATTATTTGACATTTTATGGCTGTACTGCTTTTATACACACCGCTTAATCCTTGGTGAATACTCGCTTCTTAGCCTCAAATGCTGGCGTCACTAATACATAAATCTCTACATCATGTCAGCATAGGACAGACAATTCGTCTAGAAATAGAATACTCGCCATGCACTTCTTCAGAGGCTTATTTTGTTCTGCCCCCTGCTGATTTGTGGCTTCGTGTTAGAAATACTGAGCCCATAGCTATGCGTGCTGCTTATGTGGCAGGTCCCTTTTCTTTATACGTGGATTGCCGCCCCGGTGATTATTCTGTGTCCAAGAAATGCTTCATAACAGCAGATCAGCCTGTATTTGAGCCGCAGCTACAAGCGGGACAAACATTTTATGCTGAACTCTCGTGTCATACTTATAAGCCGACATACAAATGGACTGTGGATGTGAGCTCACAAATGCTTTTCAGTGTCTCGCAAGAGATTAATTTTGAGGTTTGTATTTCGACGGAGAGAGATATCAAAGAAGGTCTCACCCTGAGCCCAAACCCAAATTTGGCTGTGGGCATTCACGACACCTTAGATTTATGGAATCTACCCCTTCCAGATCAGTCGAGGCCCATACACTTGGTGATACTCACGCATGGGCTACACTCCAATGTATCTGCAGATATGTTGTTTTTGAAAGAGATGATAGATAGTTCACTGGAGAATGTCGTTGTTAAAGGATTCTTTGGAAATGTTTGCAAAACTGAGAGGGGAATAAAGTATTTGGGAAGCAGAATGGCCGAATATGTGGTTGATCTACTCAAAAATCAAACTCTAAAAAATACTGTCAAAATTTCCTTTATTGGACATTCTTTGGGTGGTCTTGTGCAAACATTTGCTATTGCTTACCTTGAGATCAATTACCCCTGGTTCTTCCAGCGACTTCAGCCGGTTAACTTCATAACTTTGGCTTCTCCCATGCTTGGAGTTGTCCATGAAAACCCTGCATATGTCAAAATTGCTCTCCTGGCGGGTGTAGCTGGGAGAACTGGCCATGACTTGGGTCTTCAGTTCACAGAAACAGACGGAAAGCCTCTTCTACTCTTACTTCCTTCTGGACCTACTCACAAAATTCTCAAGCGATTTATTCGCCGGACTGCTTACGCAAATGCCTTTAATGATGGTATTGTACCCTTGAGAACCTCTGCTTTATTGTATCTCGATTATAAAGGACTATCTACGGTTCTAGGCTCCGCAAGTTTTGAAACGCATGAACCATCCTCGAAATCCGATCTGAACAAGCCGCCGATGCAATCAACAAAAATTCCACGAGACTTGCCGGAAAAAAATCAACATACTTCTACCCTGCCTTTTCTGGCGGTACTATCCTATTTTATGCCCCAAAAACAAAAACGGCCTGAAAAAGATGACAACGCAGCAGCAAACACCACAGAACACAAAGTTGAAGATTCTTTGAGTATGCTCCCAAAACCCTCGGTTTTAGAAAGTGCCACTTCCATTTTTCTACCACCTTTACCCCCTATGAAGTACATCACGGATCCAAGTTCAAGGGAGCAGGTGATTTTGCACGATAAAATATATACAGAGAATGACATACCTCCACTTCGACAAAGCTTTTCTCCAAAGCTTCAGCAAAAGAGGGATCGCGATGGTAAGCCTATAAATGGCATAATACGTCGCCGATCCAGTAATGGGGAAAACGGTGGAATGATGCAAAAGATCTCAACGAAAAGTGAGGAAATCAAACAGTTGTTACTCGGTACGATGACCGAGCATTACGAAGAAGAAATTGCTAGAGAATATCACAAGCAAATGCTGTGGCGAAAGGTTCTTGTCAACCTCAAGCCAGACGCACATAATAATATTGTTGTGAGACGGCGATTTCCCAATGCCTTCGGTTGGCCAATTATCGAACATTTAGTAGATAATCATTTCGGGGTCAAAGAAGACCAAGAGGCAGGTCTCACGAAAGAGGATAGTTTAGATGGAAGTGTTGATGGGGAGGAACTAACAAGAATTTTATCAATGGAGGTAATAAAAAAGGAGAATGCTGAATTGGATATGCATCCGGTTCTAGATGGGGAACACTCGTGGATTCGTATAAAAGAGCACAGCGAAACGTTTGATGGTCCAGCCGGAATTTTTCAAGGTTTGAGTGAAAAGGTGCTCAAGTTCAAGCAAGACTGGCAAGAAAACGGATTAAAGGCCTTTAGAACAAATGCTCAAGATGAAAGTGAAGTAGAGACAATAGACACCAATTACCAAGTAATGGGAGGCTTTTTATAAGATTAATATAGGTATTAGCTACATGTATTGCGTTGTATTATTCAGCACATTAATCAAACTATTTTTCTCTTTATATATATATATATATATATATATATATATATATCTAATTTACAAGGTATTTTTTTCATCATCATCGGCCACAACCTAGGCCTCATCTGCCTCCATCTCATCACCCTCATATTCCTCCTCGCCTTCTTCCTCAGGAAGAGGAAAAAGCTGGTCAATTTTATCAATAATCGATTGACAAGTATCTTCGTCTAGTCTCTGGTCACACTCCTCAACCAAACCATAGAGGTGCACCATAGATCTGGGCAAAGCATTGACGATTTGAAGTTTCTCTGCCTTCATCAAATCAAAAGAATTGAGAAACACCACAAGCTCGGTGAAGCTAGCGTCTGAAGTGATATTTCCAGCGGCGTTTTTCCCAAGGTACAGCAAAGTATCTCTGGTGATGGCTTCTAGACCCAAGCCTGCGCCTGTAAATCTTTTTTTCTTGTAGTTAGCCTTAGCATCATCCTCGGGCGTAAAAGACCAGTTGAACTTCTCCTTTATGTCCGTCAAATGCTTTAGAACTTCATAGTCCAGGAGAAATGCCTCTCTTTCGTTTAAAACCTTCATCTCCGATGACTCTCGAGGGTCAGGTTGTTAATGTTACACCAAAAATTACCTTGTGCGCGAAGAGCATTCCAGTTGAAATCGCGATTCCATTCCAACTGAGGGGTGGAGAGTCATTGTTATCATACTATTGCACATTAATTTTTATTTTTACTATAATTTTATTAATTTCAAATCCTTCTTCTTTTTACACTTATAATCATGGTTGCTAAATAAGCTACACCAATGTTGGCTTTAAAAATTACGATTTACAGCCTCCTCTTCTCAAAAATCATTTCTTTTCTATGCTATGATACACACTCTGATCGCCATAATAAACTCACCAAATAGGCACAAGAGCTTAAGCTCTTCTCTGTTTTTTGTGCTTTTTCTCAATGGACTTGCCACTGGCGCCAATGGTGATGTTAACCTTTGGTGGAACGTCAAAACCAAATGATTTGGCCACCTTGACGAGGTCCAACTTGTCAATCTGGTAAACCGTCTTCAAGTGATGAGAGGCGTATGCTTGTAGGTAAGAACGGTAACCGTCCTTCGCGCTTTGATGCAACCAGAAGTTCGACTTGATCAACTTCGTCAACTGGCTCTGCACATTGGCTATTTTGTTGGTAGGGAACTCATACTCATTAAGAGGCACGTTTGCGGCTTTCAAATAACGCAAGAACCCAAGCTCGGAAGGAGTCAAGAACATCAACGATTTACCCTTTCCAGAGGTTCCTCTAGCGGTTCTACCGACTCTGTGGATGTAGTCTCTTGGGTCATCAGGCGGATCGAACTGAATGATCCAGTCGACAGCTGGAATGTCAAGGCCTCTGGCAGCAACATCGGTACAGATCATGATACCTTGTTTAGCATTACAGAATTCAAAGAAGGTGCTGGTTCTTTTGGCCTGCTTTTGCTTACCGTGCAAGTCCAACACAGGCAAATCAATGTAATTCAATAACTCACCAAAATACTTGACACAGTTACACGATGAAAGGAACACAATGATCTTCTTTTTGGCGTTTCTCTTCAAAAACGAGAAAAGAAGCAAGAATCTTTTGTCACTTTCGCAAACCACATAGCCTTGCTCCAAGCCATCGGCGGTGGATGCAGCAGCCTGAGGCACCACATTAATATACAAAGGTCCAGGTCTCAAGGACATACGAGCCAAGTCCTCGACCTTTGTAGTTTGAGTGGCAGAGAACAACATGGATTGTCTGTCTTCGTTGGGCAAGATCTTGATGATTTGCTTCATTTCCTCCTCGAAACCGATTTCCAAAATACGGTCGGCTTCATCAATGACCAAAGCCTTCAAGTTCTTGTAGACAAAGCCAGGGGTGTTCTGTAAGTGATCCAACAATCTACCTGGAGTGGCAATCAACATGTTGACACCCTTGGCCAACTTCTCGGCCTCTTGTCTTCTGTTAGCACCACCAATCACAATCCCAAAAGTCTGAGAATGGTGCAGCATCAACTCACGGGCCACACCGAAAATCTGAAGGGCCAATTCTCTTGTAGGAGAGATGACGATAACACCAGTTCCGTTTCTGGGTTTAAATTTAAGCGAGTACAAAAGCTCGATGGCGGGAAGCAAGAACGCTAAAGTTTTACCGGATCCAGTCTTGGCTGCACCCAAAACGTCTCTACCAGCCAACAAAGGAGGAATTGTCTTGGCTTGCACTTTAGTCATCTTTGTGAATCCCATGTCGTGGATAGCTTGGAGGGTGGGCTGAGAAAAGCCAGCCTCATCAAAACTATAGTTGTCAGAGTCCTCTTCATTGTCCGCCACTTCAGCACGGGTAGGTTTGATAGCATCATCTTGTTGTTGTTGCTCAGCCAATCTAGCCTCTTCCTTTCTGCGTTGTTTTTCGGATTGTTTTTTCTCGGGGTCTTGTACGTTTTCTCCTAAAAGTTGTGCCACCTCATCGAACTCCTCATCGAGCTCATCGACCAAGTTCTCAGCGTCGGAAGCTTCGTTCTCACTTTCCGACTCATGCTGTCTCTTAGCATTATGTTTAGCTGGTTTGGGCGCTTTTTCAGCGGATTTTCCCGTAACTTTAGATTTCTTTCCCATGTTCGGTTTTTCCTCTGGATGTGTGAAAAGCGGAGTGCTACAGGCTGGAAATTTTTTGGCTGGCGATGCGATGCGACCCCAGGCTTGAAGGGCTCTGAGCAAAAAAAAAAAAAAAAAAAAAAAAAAAAAAGAAAAACGAGGTGAGACTCACGTGTACAGTCACGTGCCTTCCGCAGCCATAGGTCTATCCAGCGGACTACGCTGATTACATTTGCCTCCAGAATATTATACACCGAAATTGTCTAGAACTCACTAAATAACGCCATGGCTCAGTATTTAGTGACTTCTACAAAGTCTTACATGCAAGCAATGGCGCCAATGGTCGAGCTTTTGGACACCTTACAAGTGTCAGTGCTGGATAAGGTGCCAAAAGTTGATGGCGAATCACTGCCGCCCATAAATCTCCAGCCTACATTAGATTTGTTTGCAGGGCTATCGACGGAAAAATTGAATTCCATCTCGGATGACTCTTCCCGTACCTCTGCTGCAATTAAGGAAATCAAACAGGAGTGTGCAAGGGTGAGTCTTGCGCGAGGACAAGACGAAAATGAGATCATAGAATTGATTCAGAATATAGTGGCGAATAATCTGGGTGATGAGGAATTGCAGTCGGCATTATTTGACATATTGGGATTTGAGGAGTTTGACTTAATTTCGAAAATTGTTCAGAACCGACAGAACTTGCTCGAGCCTATAGTGTCACAAGAAACCAATTCGAATACAGCATCAAAAGATCCTGCTTTGATGACCCCAGAAGAAAGAGTGATTCAGCTTTTAGCTAATAAGGAAAAGCGAAAAAGTGAAAGGCTAGCTCCTGCTGTCACTAAAAAGGGGCAATACCCCCATGTGTTTAAAAAGCAAGATGTGGGTAATGTAATTGCCATAACAGGAAAACTGTATCTGTTGCCTGCGGGCACAACAAGGGAAAGTTACCCCACCTATGAAGAAATTGTTATTCCATATCCAGAAAACATCTCGAACAACTACATTCGAGAGTCTCAGTTAGTAAAGGTCAGTGAGCTCGATTTCTTGTGCCAAGGGACATTTAATTACAAGACCCTTAATAAAATGCAAAGTTTGGTGTATCCAGTTGCATATAATACCAACGAAAACATGTTGGTGTGTGCTCCTACCGGTGCAGGTAAGACAGATGTTGCTCTATTGACCATCCTTCATACAATTGGTCAGTATGTGACTGAGGCAGAAGAAGGAGTTATCGATATTGACTACGACGAGTTTAAAATCATTTATGTTGCTCCTCTTAAAGCACTTGCGGCAGAAATTGTCGAGAAATATTCTCAAAAACTAAAGTGGCTCGGCATCAAAGTCAGGGAGCTCACAGGTGATATGCAACTTTCTCGCGCAGAGATAATGACCACTCAAGTGATTGTGACCACTCCGGAAAAATGGGATGTAATTACTAGAAAATCAAATGGAGATACTGACCTCGTTGCGAAAGTGAAATTGTTGATTATCGATGAGGTCCATTTGTTGCATGAAGATAGGGGATCCGTTATAGAAACTTTGGTCGCCAGAACCTTGCGTCAAGTTGAAAGCACTCAGCTGATGATTAGAGTCGTGGGTCTTTCAGCTACTCTTCCCAACTATATGGATGTTGCTGACTTCTTGGGTGTGAATAGGAACATTGGTATGTTTTACTTTGATCAGCTGTTTCGACCTTGTCCACTTAAGCAAGAGCTTATAGGGGTCAGAGGCAAAGCGGGCTCAAAAACTGCACGTGAAAATCTCGACCGTGTCTCTTATGACAGGCTCTTGGAGAATATCAGAAATGGTGTACAGGTTATGGTATTTGTTCATTCAAGAAAGGACACGGTAAAAACTGCTCAGACTTACATATCTATGGCACAAAAGAATGGCGAACTCGACGTGTTTGATACATCCGATTCTTGTGATTCGTACGAATGGTTCAAACGAGAGGCCGCAGGAAGAAATAGATCCAAGGACTTGCGTGAACTTTTCCAGCATGGTTTCGGTATTCATCATGCGGGCATGCTTCGTTCGGACAGAAATCTCACCGAAAAAATGTTTCTTAGCGGGGCAATTAAAGTATTGTGCTGTACCGCTACCTTAGCTTGGGGTGTCAATTTACCCGCGGCCGTCGTCATTGTGAAGGGTACCCAAGTTTATGACGCAAAGCAGGGTGGTTTTGCGGACTTGGGTATCTCAGACGTCATTCAGATCTTCGGTCGTGCTGGAAGACCTCAATTCGAAAAGTTTGGTACTGGTATTCTATGTACAACAAGTGATAGACTCGACCATTATGTTTCATTAATATGCCAGCAGCACCCAATTGAGTCTAAGCTCCTGGCAAAACTCATTGATAACTTGAATGCAGAGATATCTCTAGGTACAGTAACCACAATCGATGAGGGTGTGCAATGGCTTGGATATACCTACATGATGGTAAGAATGAGACAAAATCCCCAAGTTTATGCCATAAACTGGAAAGAGCTCGAGGAAGACCCCATGTTATTGATGCGTCGGCGTAATATGATTACAGATGCAGCACGCCGACTTCATCTGCTTCAGATGATAGTTTTTGACGAGAATTCTGGTGCATTTATAGCCAAGGATTTGGGCAGAGTTGCCTCTGACTTCTACTTGCTCCACAATTCGATCGAGATTTTCAATCATACACTCAATTCAAAGGCCACAGAAGCCGATGTTTTAGCCATGATTAGTATGAGCAGTGAGTTTGATAACATCAAATTCAGGGAAGAAGAAAAAGAGGAGTTGAAGAAAGTTGCTGACAATCAGACTCCTTGCCAAATCGGAGGAGAAGCAGAATCTAATCAATGGAAAACAAACATCCTTCTTCAAGCTTTTATCTCTCAAGTCCATTTGAAAGAATCATCTCTTGTGTCAGATTGCAACTATGTTGCACAGAATGCTGCGAGAATTTGTCGTGCTCTTTTCTTGATCAGTATAAATCGCCGCTGGGGTAATTTCCTGAAGATTATGCTCTCCATTTGCAAATCTATCGACCGCAGGTCCTGGTCATTCGATCACCCGTTGAGCCAATTTGAACTTTCCGAACCAATTCTAAGAAACCTCCGTTCAAAAAATCCCTCAATTGAAACCTTACGTGAGTACTCCGCTCCAGAGCTCGGAGATTTGGTGCACAATTCTGGCGCTGGTGACAAGTTGTACAAACTCATTGGTAGATTTCCCTTCATTGAAATTGATGCCGAGATTTTCCCAATCACCAGCAACGTGGTCAGAATGCATGTATTCTTAGATCCTGACTTCGTGTGGGATGAGAAGTATCACGGAAATGCCCAATTTTTTTGGATAACTGTCGAAAACTCGGAAGATTCTAGCATTTTGCACGTGGAAAAATTCATCCTTCGTCGAAACCAGATGAAAAACCCCCATGAACTAGACTTTATGATTCCGTTATCTGATCCACCACCAGCTCAAATTGTCGTTAGAGCTCTTTCTGACACTTGGATTGGATCAGAAACAGTTCATTCAGTTTCCTTTCAACATCTCATCAGACCCACAAATGAGACTATAAGAACAAACTTGTTGCGCCTTCAACCCTTACCAGTTACCGCGTTGCATAATAAGGATATTGAAAAAATATATGATCATAAGTTTCGTTACTTTAATCCCATGCAAACTATGACCTTCCATTCCCTTTACAACACAAATTCCAATGTTTTTGTTGGGTCTCCAACTGGATCAGGAAAAACCGTCGTCGCCGAATTGGCTATTTGGCACGCATTTAAGGAATTTCCAGGCTCGAAAATTGTCTACATCGCTCCAATGAAAGCGTTAGTTAGAGAAAGAGTTGACGACTGGCGTTCCAGAATAACAAAGAATACCAACCACAAGCTTGTTGAATTGACTGGTGACTCCTTGCCAGAAGCCCGTGAAGTTCGTGAAGCAAGTATTATTATCACCACCCCCGAGAAATTTGATGGTATTTCACGTAACTGGCAAACGAGAAAGTTTGTTCAAGAAATCTCGTTAGTCATCATGGACGAAATTCATTTGTTAGCAAGTGATAGAGGTCCCATTTTGGAGATGATTGTCAGTAGAATGAACTACATTTCGGCTCAGACCAAGAAACCAATCCGTTTACTCGGTATGTCTACTGCCGTTTCGAATGCAATCGACATGGCTGGCTGGCTCCGTGTAAATGAGGGTCTCTTCAACTTCTCGCTGTCGGTGCGTCCTGTTCCTTTGCAAATGTACATCGATGGATTTCCAGATAATTTGGGATTCTGCCCCTTGATGAAAACAATGAATAAACCAGCTTTTATGGCAATCAAGCAGCACTCGCCTCAGAAACCCGTTTTAATTTTTGTGGCTTCAAGAAGACAAACAAGACTTACGGCCCTCGACTTGATTCATTTATGTGGAATGGAGCTGAACCCAAGAAGATTCTTGAAGATGGATGAAGATGAGTTACAAAATGTTTTAGAAAAGGTGAAAGACGAAACATTAAAGCTATCGTTACAATTCGGAATGGGTTTGCATCACGCCGGTTTGGTGGAGTCTGATCGTCAAATTGCTCACAAGTTATTTGAAGCAGGCAAGATCCAAATTTTAATTGCAACATCGACCTTGGCTTGGGGAGTCAACTTGCCGGCTCACCTTGTAATTATTAAAGGTACACAATTCTTTGACTCTAAAATTGAGGACTACAGAGATATGGACTTGACTGATATTTTACAAATGATGGGTAGAGCTGGTCGTCCAGCTTTCGACACTAGTGGTACTGCCATAGTGTACACGAAAGAATCGAAAAAGGTCTTTTATAAGCACTTTTTGAACATTGGATTTCCGGTAGAATCATCCTTGCACAAGGTGTTGGATGATCATATTGGTGCAGAGATTGCCAGTGGCACGATCAAATCTCGTCAACAAGCAATGGATTTCTTGACGTGGACTTTCTTGTATAGAAGGGCTCATAACAACCCTACTTATTATGGTATCGAAGATCTCACCCCAACGGGTATTTCTCGCTATCTTGGAGGTCTCATTGATACTACAATCAAAAGCTTACAGGAGTCCCTGTGCATTAAACTTGGTACGAAGGATCAGCTTTTACCTACCTCATTCTTGCAGATCTCATCCTTTTACTACCTCTCTCACAAGTCCATCCGCACTGTTCTCAAGCATATCAAGAACGACTCTTCATTTAGAGATTGTTTGCGAATGTTATGTCTCGCCACAGAGTATGATGAATTGGCTACTAGACACGGTGAAGAGCTCATCAATATGGAGATGTCCCAGGCTATGAGATATCCCGCAGAGGATCTTGAATACGAGTTCATTTGGGACCCCCATGTGAAGGCTTACTTGTTGCTTCAAGCGTTCATGAGTCGTGTTGATCTCCCGATTGCAGATTATGCTCAGGATACAGTTTCTGTCTTGGATCAAGCATTGCGTATTTTGCAAGCGTTTATCGATGTTGCCTCTGAACTTGGCTACTTACAAGTGGTGCTTAGGCTCATCGAGATAATGCAATGCCTCAAGCAAAGAATCTGGTTCGACGAACATCCATTGGTGTCTCTTCCTGGTGTCGATCCTAGCAAAGTCAAAGATACCGTTGATTTGAACACTTTGGGTACCTTTAACATTGGAAGGCTTCACAAGCTCGCCAAGTCCTTCGGTGTTGAGGAATCAGGTGAAGAAGCAGTGAAGTCTTTCATTCGAGTTGCATCACATTTACCTACCGGTGATTTCTCAATTAAACAGGAAAGCCCGGAAAGCCTATCTGTCCTTTTGGAGCATCATAACTTACCTTTGACTCGGGAGTTCAAGGCGTATGCCCCACAATTCCCCAAGACGCAAAGAGAATCGTGGTTTTTGATTTTGTGTGACGCGGCTAAACAAGAACTCTTGCTTATTAAAAGAGCATCTCCTAAGCTTTTTGGAAAGAAGGGAAAAGTTGCTTGTTCGTTGGACTTATTTGATGACATGAGAGGACAAGAGGTTGTGCTCATGTGTGTGAACGATGCAATGAAAATAACATACGAGGAAAAGTTGATATTGATGTAAATTTGAGCGGAATATATCATTAATGAAGTAATTGTGTAAACTATTTATTTAAGAAATTATTATACAGATGCAAATGGTTACTCGAAGAAGTCGTCTTCTTCCTCGTCGTTGTTCTCGTTAGTAGCAGCATCAATTTCTGCCGATTCTTGTGGCCACTTGACGTTGTCCACATTGATACTCTTACCCTTCAAGACATCCTTGAAAGTGAAAGGTAATTTTTCAGTGTCTATAAGATCCTCGACCTTCTTCTTGAATTCGAGTCTTCTAGCGTCTGTGATTTGCATACCTTTCTTGACATTCTCGTCCTCGACTTCAGCGGCAGAAGGGCCAGATGGATAGAGTGATATGTATTTGTATGACTTCGGGTACATGATGTTGTATGCAACGTCAATTTGACAATGCTTCAAGACCTTTCTGGCCTTTTTTATCTCTTTTTTGACACCTTCCTCTGTAGCATCGTCAAACGCCTTTTGTGCTTGTTTAAGCTTTCTGATGGCCTTTTTCCTTTCGAAAAAACGCACCATGTGGTATTTCTTGGCCCTCTTTTGCGTTTTCAAGTTGAATAATCTGTTTTTTAAGTCCACTCGCAAGGCCTTGAGCGCTCTTTCCTTCTCTATCCGAATATCTGCCGGCAAGTCATCTTTTGCAAGCAAGTGTTCGAGGGTTTTTATTTTCTTTTTAGCGCGAACAGAAGATCCGAATACATCGGTGAGATCTGTTCCAGATCTATCATACCTGTGGCTTGGTTTGGACATTTTTAAATTGGGGAATATAGAGATGACCTTTGCAGATGAAGAGATGGCGGAGTGCAGGGTAAATTATAGAAGCGATAAAAAAAGCGACTGCGCAAAGTATCGCGAGCTTTCTAAAGCATGTTCGTGAAATAAACCCACGAGGAAGGTGAACAAAAGTTCAATGATTTGGTAAAAAAAAAAAAAAATTCGGATTACCTCGAGCAAAACTCTTAGTGGAGAAATTGTCAAATATGCTACTCAAAAAGTTTCATACTCTTTGGTGAATGGAGTATATTTCAAATTTGTTAAGTGTTAGTGGGTGTACGGGTGTCAAGCTTCTCAGGACATCTTAACGTTGGACTCAGCTCTTCACGGTCAAAGGATCTGATACTAGATTTGCGTAAGATTAGCGAAAAATGGGAATTCTAGAAAAAATCGCCCAAATCCAAGAGGAGCTCTCGCGGACCCAGAAAAATAAGGCCACTGAGTACCATATTGGTTTATTGAAGGGTAAATTAGCCCGGTACAGAAGAGAACTCTTGGAACCTCAACCAGGTCAAGGATCTTCGGGCGGAGGTCAAGGATTTGAGATCGCAAAGGCTGGAGATGCGAGAGTATCGCTTATTGGTTTTCCATCGGTGGGTAAATCGTCATTTCTTCTGAAGGTTACCAACACGAAATCGGAGGCCGCATCGTATGAGTTTACTACATTGACATCGGTGGGTGGAATTCTTGAATACAACGGAGCTGAAGTCCAAATTGTGGATTTACCTGGTATCATTAAGGCAGCTTCTCAAGGTAAAGGTCGTGGTCGGCAGGTTATCGCCGTTTCCAGAACTTCCGACTTGATTCTTATGGTGTTGGATGCAACCAAGAGTGGGGAACAAAGACAGATTTTGGAGAATGAGTTGGAAAGCATGGGGATTCGTCTCAACAAAGAAAGACCCAATATTCTGTTGAAAATAAAGAAAACTGGCGGTGTGAAGCTCAACGCAACTACGCCCCCAAAATACTTGGACGAGAAGATCGTCAGTGCGCTTTTGAAGGACTACAAAATCCACAACGCGGATGTACTTGTAAGAGATGAAAATTGCACCATCGAAGACTTTATTGACGTGATAAACGAACAACACATCTCCTACATCAAGTGTCTATATGTGTATAACAAGGCGGATGTGGTCTCCCTAGAGGAGTGCGATCGCTTGGCGCGTGAGCCCAACACTATGGTGATTTCGTGTGAATTGGACCTTGGTATTGAAGAGTTGAAGGAGGAAATTTGGCGCCAGCTAGGGTTGATTAGACTTTACACGAAGAGAAGAGGTATAATGCCAAAGTTCGACGATCCCATGGTGGTCAGAAGCGAGTCCACGATTTTACAGGTGTGTGATTCAATCCATCGTGAGATGAAAAACCAGTTCAAGTACGCATTGGTATGGGGATCCAGTGCCAAGCACTCACCGCAAAAGTGCGGCTTGCAGCATCCAGTGAATGATGAGGATGTCGTGCAAATTGTGACGAAGTAGAAAGTAGAATATTAATACAAAGGAACAAAGACGCCCGCACTTGAGTGCCATCAGGTTTTCTCATTTTCTCATTTTTCCTCTAAACATCATTCCTCGTATTTTGACCCTTAAGCATGCAAATAAATTTTTTAGGTGTGATTGTAGTATTCCCAGTGTATGCTTCCGTCGCGCATAAAAGCTTCGGACGCGGTATCGCGTTTTGAAACATAACTGATTCCCTTTAATTTCCTCATATACCAAGCCTGCAGACGATGGGAAGCTTGACTGATTTGGACCAAGGACCCGAAGTTTTTGAGACTTCGGATGTCGAATCTGTGGACAGTTTGTATGCGAAGCCCGAAAGTACTGGCCCAGAGGTGGAGGTGTCTCAGCTTGATCCCAAATTTGCGCATAAAGCTTTTGAAGAAACCACCCTTGAGGGCGTTCTTGATCTTGTAGATTTCCTGGGCTCATTACTGGCAGAAGCACTGGGAAGAAATAGCTATCAAAGCAAAAAATGGACAGAGACAAAGAAACAGAGACTCTTGAGAATAGCGAAAGAGCTCGAAGAGATTCAAGGGGAGGATGAGGACGAACAATCAGAGGTGCTAAGGCTCCAGGAATTATTACAGGCACTGGTGGAGAAACGGGGTAAAAATGGCCACTACTTTGAGAAATTGGGCGAGGTGTATCGGCAAGCCGAAGAACAATTGACACGTCTCAACACACATAAGACGCGTGATCCAATATCCAGTTCGAAGACAGATCCCGAAAAAAATGCTGCCCACGTGCTTGACTTGGAGCTGAGGCTTCATAATGTAGAAAAAGTGATTGGCACCGATGAACTTTCACTGAAGGCGAATCTACGTATGCATCTACGCGATCTCGACAGGAAAGTTAATGTGCTTTATAGTCCAGATCACGAGATGGAAGCCATAAAACAAAAAGTCTCGGAGCTAAATAAGGAGCTTGAGTCATTAGCAAAGAGTAAACGAATGGCGCAATTGGGATTACCAGAACCCACCGGGAGTCATGCTTTAGAGCCTGGCCCCACAACTCCTGTGCCGAATATTTTCGAGAAAAAAGTCGATAGCGTGATTCTGAAACTTGACGATATTGAGCTTACAAAGCGCCGGCTTCCTGCAGTGATATCGCGGCTACGTAGTCTTCATGAGACCCACTGTGATTTGGCCGGGGCGGTAGCTACAATTGGTGAATTTGACAATACGTTGGGTGCACTTGAGCGTGATCTAAATACTTGGAACCAGAGTTTAGAAACGGTGAAAAGGGCAATGGGAAAACACTCAGAAGTGTTTGATGAAAAGCTGCAGCATGTGGAGAGAGAATTACAGAAGATGGAGGCCCGGGTAGATGCCTTGGTGAAAAAGAACTAATGTCAGTGGGCATACGAGAATTGAGAAATGGACTTAATTGAAAGAAAGGGTATGAAGCAGCATTGACGGAGAAGAAAAAAAAAAACTAAGAGTAACGAAGAATGACAAATAAAGAAAAAGGATTTTTTTAAGGAAAAAAGAATAAAGAACAAAGTATTGACCAAAGTCTGAGTCACCCACGGACTGTGCATCTTTAGTGGAATCGACCTCGCTAGAAGCAGCCGCAACCAATGGTCAGCCTATTTCGCGCGGTATCGGCCCTGTTATGTGCATTCTCATCCTCGCCAAGCGTTGCTGTCCCTCGCTGCGAATGCCATCGCCCTCGGCCAATCCTGCCGTGCCGAACTCGCGCTTGGTGATTTATCAATATCGCGGGGATGCACGACTTGCCGATAACCCATATAAAACCCCCAGGGTTGGCCCGCCCGAAAACGCGATGGGGTTTAATAGTCCGAATCTTTTCTTTTCTTCTTTCTATTCTTTCCACACATTCTTTCCATAAATTCATCTACACATATTCATTGAAATGTTGAGAATCTCCCGTGCTTCCCGCACTTTGCGTGCATCCATGCTTCGTGGCAGCCGTGCTGGTGCCATGGCCCCCGTTCCTAGAATTGCTATGCGCTCTGTGAGCCAGCTTGCACAAGTGAAGGTGCCACCCACTCTCACCAACGAGCCTATTAAGGAATTTGCTGGCTCTCACACAAAGGACTGGGACCTTTTGCGTGCATCCATCCAAAAGTTCACCGATTCCCCTTTGGATATTCCTCTTGTTATCAACGGTAAGAAAATCTACGACAGACCTACCGTGCAACAAGTTAACCCAGCCAACCACTCGCAGGTATTGGCTAACTTTGCTCAGGCTAACAAGGACGATGTGCGCGAGGCAATTGCTGCCAGTAAGAGCGCCAAGGCCAAGTGGGCCCAGATGGCATGGACCGACAGAGCTGCCGTTTTCTTGAAGGCTGCTGACTTGATTGCCACTAAGTACAGATACGACATTCTTGCCGCAACTATGCTCGGTCAAGGTAAAAACGTCTACCAAGCCGAAATTGACTGTGTCACCGAGTTGGCCGACTTTTTGCGCTTCAACGTTAAATACGCCGAGGAATTGTACCAGCAGCAACCCCTCGAGTCTGCTCCTGGTGTCTGGAACAGAGCTGAGTACAGACCTTTGGAAGGTTTCGTTTACGCCGTAACCCCATTCAACTTCACTGCCATTGCTGGTAACTTGGTTGGTGCCCCAGCCTTGATGGGTAACACCGTGGTGTGGAAGCCTTCCGCAACCGCCGTGCTCTCCAACTACCTCCTTTTGGCTATTTTGGAAGAGGCTGGTTTGCCAGCTGGTGTTGTCAACTTCATCCCTGGAAACCCTGTTGAAATCACCGACTTGGTGGTGAATGACCGCGACTTTGCTTCTTTGCACTTTACTGGCTCCACCCAGGTCTTCAAGAGCATGTACAGCACCATTGCCTCGAACTTGGCCAAGGACGTCTACAGAGACTACCCTAGAGTTGTTGGTGAGACTGGTGGTAAGAACTTCCACTTGATTCATGAGTCCTCGCCTGTCGATCACGCTGTCTTGTCCACCTTGAGAGGTGCTTTTGAGTACCAGGGTCAAAAGTGTTCCGCTACTTCCAGAGTCTACGTGCCTCAGTCTATGTGGCCTGAGTTCAAGGAGAAGCTCTCTGCTGCCATGGACGAGATTACCATCGGAAACACTTCCGAGTCCGCTACCCTCCAAAACTTCTTTGGTCCTGTCATCCACGAACAGTCCTTTGACAAGTTGGCTGGTGCCATTGAGCAGGCCAAGTCTGACCCTGAGTTGACCATTGTCAAGGGCGGTGAGGCTGACAAGAGCACCGGTTTCTTTGTCAAGCCAACCTTGATTGAGACCTCCAACCCAGAGCACGAGTTCTTGTCCAGAGAATTCTTTGGTCCTATCTTGACTGCATACGCATACCCAGATGGTGAATTTGAGGCCATCATGGACAAGATCGACTCTGTTACCACCTACGGTTTGACCGGCTCCATTTTTGCCAAAGACCGTGATGCCATCAGATTGGCCGAAGAAAAGTTGAGATACTGTGCCGGTAACTTCTACATCAATGATAAGTCCACCGGTGCCGTGGTTGCTCAGCAATGGTTTGGCGGTGCTAGAATGTCTGGTACTAACGACAAGGCCGGATCTGGAAATATCTTGACCAGATTCGTCTCTATTAGAAACGTCAAGGAGAACTTCTTGGAGTTGAACGACTTCAAATACCCATCTAACTACAAGTAAGTGTAATATATAATCAATGAACGGCATATTTTTTTAAAGAATAAAGTAGAAAGAAAACATTCAATTATGCTGGCCCTCTACACTCTGATGATGATTCCTTCCCTCCCACTTCCTGAAATTACTTGTCTGAATAGCACCAAATACGTATTTTTATCCAACGTTTGTGTGTATTTCCTTTTCATAGAATGTTCATAAAACATAATGCTAATGGTTCTGTTGTATATTGAATCTATCTGTATGCTGGGTGCTGGGCATTGAATAAACGACCAACACCCCCGCAAATCAGACATAGTTCCTGATCAAGAAAAAATGTGACTCTACCCGAACCTCGGCAACGACCACATAACGTGCCACCCATGCGAGGATCTCCTGGCTGCAAAATCTGAGCTGCTGGTGGCGCAAGCCCGTATCCACCTGGGGCGGGACCAAATCCAAATTGACCAAAAGGCGTGGAGAATGGCTGGTGAGAGTATGTTATAGGTGCCTGGGAAGCATAATTACGTGGGGCATACCGTGTATAGCAGTCCTGGCAAGAAAGGCCGTTTTTTAGCTTTATGCCCGTGTTATGGCATTTCTCGCAAATAAACCCCCTGGGATATTTGAAATTTAGGTTTGGATTGGGGTTGTAGCTTTTGTTTTTGAAAAACTTAGGCCAGCATTGTGAGCATGGCTTCCCGTTTTTTTCCTTGAACCCCGTGTTCTTACACTTGCTACAAAAGTACCCGCGAGGATACTCGTACGGTAGGTTTGGGTTATTGGTGTAAAGATGTGAGCTGGCACTGTTACTACCGCTATTTTTGTGGTTTTGGCCTGGGTGTGAGGAATTCGAGTATGCTGAGCCTTGTGGTCTATGAGGCTGGGGTGGGGGCGGAGTTGGAGGTATGTGAATTGATGAGCCTTGCGGTGAGTTCTCGGCTGGCCGCGTTGGAGGCACTGGCGGTGCATTCAATGCTTCTTCATACGAGGGCGGGGGTATGGATGGAGGCAAGTCGTCGGCCTCTTTAGGTAAATGATGCGACATATCAACAGCTAGGTGTTGTTTTCGCTCGATAAGCTTTGAAAGGGGTTGGGGTGAGAAGGTCACGTCACTTATCGCACTCCGGGGAAAGTCATCCGAGTTTCATGCACTATCGTCAAAGGAGCTCGCAAAATATTTATCACCACACCAGACAAATCTTAAAGCTTAAGCTACTTCTGTTCTTTTTTTTGCTCCTGAAGTATTCTCCATTGGAATTCTAGGAAACTAAGAAAAATAAAAGAAACTCAAAAACCGTTTCTTTTGATGTGGGATATTTTGATCCCATACGTAGTGGGGTTTATGCCTCGGCGTAATCTCAAAGTGCTGAAGCCGTTCCCCTCCCCTGAAGATAAAAGAAAAAAAAAAAAAAAAAAACACTACGTTTGAGTGGTATCTTCTAATAAATCTATGAAAGACTGAAAATCTTCCTAATCAGAGAAATCTCACATGTGCTGAGAAGTTCGGAGATACGTTCTTAATTTTTTTTCCCGAATAATAATGAACTTTTTTATGCAAATAAGCACACCAATCGAAACTACTGATTTGCACATTCTCTTTTTAAAATTCACAAGTAATTAATAATGGATATAGAAAAAATCAATGAGTTTAAAATACAGAAAAATCTCAAATTATTTTTGTAATTCTTCACTACTAAAAATATTTTTTGATACGGTCAACTTTTTTGGTCAGCCAGTGCCAAAACACGTCTTGCGCCTCGTGCCGCATTCCCCCTCCTACCAAACCTTTACACCTCAGTAAATCCAACTATCAAGTGTTTACTCAGAAGTTCGAATAGCTAATAATGCTTTTTGATTCTACCTTGTGGCTCACTGAGAGACAAAGTATGTACTGGATTTCAGTGTTTATTACTGAAGCGGTCTGTGCACCTCGCTTTCAAACGACTAACATTATAGAATATGGAGTGGCTTCCACTGCTGCAGGAGTGGTATTTTTTCTTCTTGGCATAGTGACGTTCTTTGATTCCAGCTTACTCGCAATCGGTAACATTTTATTCATTATAGGTGTGGTTCTTATAATTGGGCCTTCAAGAACAATTTACTTCTTCGCTCGCCCAACCAAAATAAAACCAACGCTTTTCTTCTTTGGGGGCATCGTCCTTATTTTAAGTAAGCACTCGTTCATAGGTTTTGGGGTTGAATCTATCGGAATTTTGTTTCTTTTTGGCGATTTCTTTGGGACAATTGTGCTGTTTCTAAGGTCGTTCCCTGTGATTGGGCCTATTCTAAAGCATCCTGCAATTGAACCCTACATCAACCGAGTCGCTGGTTTGGATACATTACCCGTTTGAGTACGAGTTCAAACATCCACGACAACTCAAAACTAGAATACGGTATCTTTTAATGTAAATATACAACAGTCAAAGACAGACAATGGGCGATTATATAACTATACCGCATCAAGTAGTGTTTTCGGCGCCAAACCCCAAATTGCGTAATTGACTGGCCTGAGTCCTCATAGTTTGGGTGTGATATTAGTGACTTCACCAACGCAGTCTAGTACATAGCCACATATTCTGAGACAATGCCACAAGTCGTATCTTTGGTTTGTTTCATTTATAATTGGAACATTAGTCCCAGTAAAAACATCTATTATCTTCACGTTACCGTATTGTAGCTTCTGAGATCGAAGTATGGGCTCAGTACTCAATCCTAATATAGCCCTGAGAAGAGGAATCCAAAGAACATTGCTCGGTTGGACAGGGAATTTGATTATCTGCTGTTTCTTCTTCAGTGCTAGAGGTATAAATGAACTTAGCTTCGATTGTATTAACATATCAAAGTTTGCGATTCGCGAGATTGTTTGTGTTGGGACGCAATTGACCCAAACAATATCTCCACCTATATTGCGTACCATTAAAAGCACCTGGCCTTGCAGCACCACCGATGTGAACGAAACGTTCGATGATTGAGCGAGGTAAACTTTTAAAGTTTGAATCAAAATTTCTGGGTGATAGAACAAGCCAGTATGGGCACCGAAGTCTGAAGCACTGGCCAAAATAATCAGTTGCTGGCTTCCAACAGGGAAGTCTGGCTTTAGCGAGCGATTACTAGGACTATCGGATAGACGAATATTGTCTAAAGGAATCAAGCAGCTTCTCAAAACACCGTACAAAATTCGATCCCTAATAAACTCCCAGTGATTTCCCCTGAAGTTAGAGATTGTGCTCACACCACACCAGGGGGTTACACCATTTTGCACACGGGTTCGATCAAGAACATTTACAACAAAAATTCTCACATTTCTCCCGTGATAAAAGTGAAGGCAAAGTGCGACAAGAGATGAAACAAGCTCCGATTCATGGGAGACGATAAAGGTAAGCATCGGATTCGCGGTGTGACTTCCCTGATATGCATGGTTTGTGATCCTTGCTTACAATAAACCTACATGATCAGAAGAGGTGTTATCTCGCTGCTCTCGCGATGCTAGGTGCTGACACGAATACGAAGAAATATACATGTTGCCGCGCAACGGGCACCTCTAAAAAGGGGCATTCAAATTTTTGAACCACAATTCAAGATTAAGTACGAGAATAGTGTTGGTTTTGGAGAAACAAAAAGAAACACATAACTGTATTTTTCTTCTTTTATCCTCAGAAATTTAATTGATGCTTTCGACTGTTAAGCCACTTATAATTTTGATCGCTTTACGAAACTTATGTATGTCGCCCATGCAAGCCCCTGCACATGTGCAATCTCTCTTTGGGCTCTCCGAATTTGGCAAAATTTCTCGGAAAGCGAACCCGCGAATTGGCGTTAGAGAGTAATGGATATTGCAAAGTTCATAGAGGATGAGGGTTTTGAAAAAATGGTTGATATGACGACTCTAGTTACTTAACTGCTGATTTTTTAAATTTTTTTTTGTCATTTTCTCATTTTCTTTCCCTTTAATGAGGATGTATGCTAATTGATGCAAGCCAGATGGCTTATAAGAGGTGACGTGGCAGCTTAGTGCGATCCCAATGAAAATTTTGCGTCCCATTATCCGAAGCAGATTTGAATGCGCCGGCATTGTACATAATTGCCTGCACGCATATGCACAAGCGAATGCGTAACCGCTGTTAGTCATTTTCCGGTCCCCTAAGTCGCTTTTTGATGAATTTTTTTCTTGGGCAAACACTTTTAAAGTATGCTGAATATTTCGAGTTGACAGCAGGTCAAGAAGTCACATGAAGTTGAGGATAAAAGCGAATTTCTTTCCTTCTTGTTTTTGTTTTCCTTTCTCTGTTTTGAAGAATACTGAAACGGGAGAAAATACCATGTCACGGGAAGTTCTCTAGCATGATACAAATTGGAGTTGACTTAATATTCACGAGGGCCAAGCAAAACCAGCAGCTTTTATCTTTTTACAGCTCAACCTCACTCGATCACTGTGATATATTTGCTGGTTTAGGAACCTACGATTATGTTCATGCCATTCTGTGAGCATGGTCGGCTAAACCAAACCTCTTATCTTTGTGATCATAATTCCCCATAATCCAAGAGATGGAGAGTAAGATAATCGTTTTCTATGGGATTTGCTGTATCAGTTTTAGTAAACTTGAAAGTCATAGTCGCGGGGATTGTTAATGCCTATAAATTCACAAAGTTTTTAACCTCAAGTCATCAGGTAAAAATGATCCTCATCCGACTTACACCTCAAAATACCTACTCGAACTTGCCCCAGTTGATTTACTTGTGGTACTGCTATAAACGGAAATGAATCTTGAGGGATTTACTGAAAATCGGGTTAGAGAGAAGACATTACGACTAAATGTTTGAGGATACTGGGTCATAGAGAAAATTCTGCTAAATCGCATCTCATTATTTGAAACTTTCAAGCAAACGGAGCTTCTGCAACGAAAGAGATCTCACTTCAAATTTTTGACTAGTCAAGTATTTAAGATATTTAACTAGATATCACTTGATAATTTTTGTTTTTGAGGAGACAAATCTTATCAAAGGAAGAATCCATTTATAATTATAAAAACCTGCAAGACGACTGAGTAATGTATTGAGTAACTGAACCTTCCGAATTTTCCAAGCCTTAAAATTCTCTCTCTACAACACCCGGTGTGCTGAAAGAAAAAACTTAATCACCCCCATTATCATTTCTGTGGGGTCCCTTGTTATGGATAATCTCCTGTACAAAATTTTAAAAATTTAAACCCATTCTACAATTTTTTTTTTTTGACTGATACATCTGATTAAAGGGCGAGAGAGATGATACTAACCATAACTCAGTACATTACTCAGACGTCTTATGGGTTTTTATAGTTATATATAGATTTTTCCTGTAATACGATTTGTTTCTTTAAAAAAAAAAAAACCATCACTCTCTAAAAACTATAAACCATAGAAAAAAAACCTATACTCGACCGATTTGTTTAGGTCTTCATCTCTAATTCAAAATATACAAAACTCTTTCCGGTCATGGTGACAAGCAATTCGTAATTGTTAGCACAAAATTGGCCTATAGACTACTATGAGCCTCTAAAAACCATTGTGAACATCGATATAGTTGTTTCCAAGAATTTCTTTTGACGAATGAAAGGGATCGGAATTGTTATCTTTATTTTTGAAGAAAGAATTCGTATTACATGAAATATATACATTGTTTTGTTTGAAAAAATCAAAGAGAACACTCCGCAAAAAGTCCGGATTCCCTGCACATAACATTACTAACGGATCTATATCACTTTTACCGGAATTTCCCAATACAAGAAATCCGTGATAGTTTAGTGGCTAGAATTACCGCTTGTCGCGCGGTAGACCGGGGTTCAATTCCCCGTCGCGGAGCTTTTTTACCTTTTTATCTTCAAAGTACTATAGCTGTACAATACTTGACGGTGCAAGTTGTTCTTCACCTCAGTCTAAGGTTTGCGCGTTCTTTTGCTTCTATTGTTCGGTTTCTTGAGAAAACGGTTGTTTCTCTTTATGTTGTTCTTGCGGCTACAAATGTACGGGTCTGGTTCGAAATAGCGTTGCTCTCAAAAACTGGGCACTACAACTGGGGGGTTATTTATCACCTCTATTAAATTGTGTGACTAAAAATAATCATTCTTCTAAAAACCAGATGAGAATAAATAATCTTATTTTTATTAGATGAATTTCTCTTTTCATTCGTAAATTTTTTAATTAATTAATTTTTTCTTATAAAATTGTTTCATTTTGGGCAAAACAGATGTATAAGAATTCCTGGGGACTGTATGCTTCCCACTGGCGCCAAAGCCGCGATGCCTTTTGTCCTATTAATATTTTAACACATATCTATAGAGTTACGCAACATGTCGAAGGTGAACCGACGCCAGGAAATCAAGCAAAAAGAGGATTTTCAACTCAAGTTTCAACTAGCCCTCGCTGCTAATAATAATAATGTTCTCAAATGGCTACCGACTAGCCACGAAGAAGCGCTTCATGAAAGTCAAAATTCAATGGAAGGAAAAGATCTGTTTCTAGATTTGCCTGTGATACCAAATGGAGCTGGACTTTCGGATTTAGATAAGGATGAGAATATCAACCAATCTCAGACTATTGGATCATTCCTCAGCTCCGAAACAATACCAAAGAAGCGGAATTTGGATACTACAAGGGATATTAGAACAGGCTCTAAATCGATGTCGGCATTAATGAATAAGATGCGTACTGAAAACCGCAAAAACATGAACGATAAATATCAAGTTCACAAAGCCCAGCCAGAATATCGTGCCAGGCTGAAAATTATGGAAGACATAAAGAAACAGAAGCAAAAGCAGCCAAGTAAAAGTGGAGATGTCCAAGCGGATGCTGTGGACAGTGACGAGGAAGAATCAAAACTGAAACAAATTGGAGGCAAAAAACAAATCATACCTCAGTTTGGAAAGAAGGGAAAGAGCAAAGGCAGGCCATTTTAATTACCTGCGATGAGCGTTTCCCAACGCTAAAATTTAACGAGTATATGTAATTGATGAGGAAACATTTGCTGGACTTAAAATATATAACTTTAAAATATTTCATCGAAAATAAAAGGCAAAGAACGTATATCCAATTGTGTATGGATGTGATTTATAAAGTGAAGGTTAAAGATAAGTACAATGTCTCATGGAATCATTCGTCGACCTGGGATCTCTCCTGTCTATTATTTGCCGTTTCCAACATAAATGCAACTTTAGGAAGCTGGGTGCCCGAAGGGCCATCTTGTGGCTTGACCGCTCGAGCAGCCAGGATGACGCACGGTTTTTTTTCTGAGGTTCCCAAACTGGAGTGTTCAGTCAAGCTTGAGAGATGAACAGGACGCACATCTTTTTCGGCTACATTTGCAAGAGGACTAACACATCGAATACCCACGGGCGGGATTGACTGAGAAATAGACCCGAAGGACAGGAACCTTCCAGAAGAGGTCGAAGAAATGGATGAATGGTTAGAGAAAACGGAAGAAGAATGAGAGCTGACGGATTCCATACTCTTCATAACTGCGGTTGTTTGTGGTGGTCGGGCGGAGTGAAGTTCAACAAGCGAAGGGCGGATTTTATCGGTGATAGTTCTGCCACTGCTGGCGGTAAGAACTACCTTACGCATACCGTCTGACTCAGGTTGCACGAAAGACGAAGTTGGCGATGTAACCGGGTTCACAATAGAGTTGGAATTTGACCGCGAGGCTGAAGCCGACCGTGGAGAGTAACTACCATTTGTTGATGCGGAGTTCTCCTCCATCGATGGAAGCGTGCTGGTCCATGATCGTGAGCTGAGAGGATGCGGGCGGCGCTCAGCATCTGCGCCATTCAGATTAGCATGTTGATGATTATTGAGATGATGATTTTGATGATGATGATTGTTAGCACCGGCATTGGTTAGTGGATCGCAGAGTAAAGATGGGATTCTGTTTCTATGGGCAACCGTCGTCTCAAACGGTTTACGGAACTGCAAAGCTGTCTCCGACAGCGGACGTGGATCTAGAACGGGCAGCGATTTGTGCGGAATATCAGATGATTTTTCAGGTTGCAGTAGAGGATTAGGACCAGCTGGCCCCGGTACCAGTATTTGCTGAATGACCACGGGGGAACGTGAGGGCGCAGTTTGAGGTGAAGGAGGAGCATGCTCACGTTTGATGATGTATGGCGTAGCCCTTGTTGATTCCCCAGGCTGTTCCGAAGGTGTGCTAGCCACTGACGTCAGTGTATACGTCTGCAGCGGGCGCCAGACAGACTCATGCACATGTGGCACAGGGTACCCGGCTCCATACCCTTGTGGAAAGCCAGAGGGAAGCATGTACCCGCCATTCACCGGCAGCCCCAATGGCTGCAGCATGTGGCCCAGTGCGTACGCGTAAGGCGTCTGTGGGGCAAAGTACCCTGGATTTTCCGCCACCAGCGGCGATCTTGAATTCAATATGGGCCCATACATTGGCATGCTTTGCTGTTGTGGTTGAGGTGCCGGTGCCGCATAATATACATATCCAGAATAAGGGGAATGGAAGTTACCTGCCAAGTGTGGGTTAGCGTAGTGCGCTACATGCGGGGGAAGCGCACCGGTATGGACTATTTGCGGATGCGGCTGCAGCTGCTGTGATGACGCCGACGATGATGGCGGCGGCGGCGGCGCGACATCCTGGCGTGAAGCGGTTCCCGCAACATACAAAGGCGGATATTGGTGATAGTACGGCAGAGACAGTGGGCCGACCCCGGGAACCGCAGTTGGGGCAGACTGATATGAGGCCCCTTGTGGTTTTGCGGCTGTGACGGATGCAGCGGCACCGATTTGTTCAGCTGCGGACTCGCGCTGCAGTGCCGTCTGTGGCCGCCGCCTGATATATGCTAACGATGCTTCGTCACCACGCCGGAACTTACCAGAAGAGTGGCGGAACTCCCAAATTAGTGGTGCGTGCTCTACATGACCCAGGTGGGGGTCGGTGACTTTATGAAACCCGTACATGTGTAGTTGACGCACAAAACTCGCCACGTTTCCATGCTTGAAGTATTTACTCAATGCGTCGGCAAACTGCTTGCCTGGAGTGAGAGAAAAAGTGTTACCAGCAGGGTTGCCAGTCCACCAGATAAGGTGTGATATGCTGGCGTCATTTAGCATGCGGTAAAGTTTGTGTACAAATGCATTTTTTTTCACCGGTGGATCCTGGTGACGAAAATTTGTTGTGGCCATAGTGGCATGTGTAGGTGTTTGAATGTTTTTTTTTTTTTCTTAATCCCTTTGCTTTGTTTTTCTTTTTCTCGGTTTTGTTGTAAGAGAGAGAAAGAAGCAGTTCAGTTTTGATTTGGGGATCTGGCTGAAAAGATGAAGGCGGATTCCCAATATCAACGAAACAGTTTTAACAAACAAACTTCGATAATTGTAGGTATTGAGAAGTCCAGCTTCTCAAGCAATAGCGGTATTTTTCAAGCTAGGTTCGAACGGTTGTTTCAAATGTCTAAGATTGCTCACGATAACTCCAGATTTTTTGTTTTTATCAAGAGCTCGTGGGTAAAGGAATGCGTGCTTTAATGGATAAAAAAAGAGAGAGCAAGCTCCGAGTGAAAATGCGGAAGAAAGCTCCGCAAAAATTGATGGACAAAGAACACTTGAAGTAGTGATAAAAGACCAGGATATTTTTTTTTTCTTTCCCCACTACAGAGCACAAATGGATTACGCGCCGTACACGCACGCATTCCTGTTATGAGCGGATAGGATTAGGTAAAAAGCCACGGCCTACGAGTGCATGCATGCCGATGCCGTGACTTCACTACGACTTGCGACAATAGAGCTCGCCACAGCCTCAAGGGCCAATACGTCAAAACAATTAAAAACCGAAACCAGGCGCAGGGATGAATAATTTTGGTTAATCATCGTGGGGAAAGAATGCTGATTTTGTGTTTCAAACTCTTTTTTTTTTTTGACCCAAAATTCCACAAGGTCCTCGCGTCAAGGTGTGCTCAAAAACTGCATTTTAAGTTTAGTCCCCTAACTAGCTATTGAATGCACACCCCCCGAGCAACTTTGAGAAATCCACCGCAACAGTTGTGAGATTCGAATTCTCATTAGTTCGTGCTCCAGACAATTTAAATAGGTTATAAAACTATAAACTTATTTCTGAAATTTCCTTAATATGCTTTACGAATGATTTTGGTTTACTAGAGAAATCTCTCGATGGCATGCAAGCGAACGCATACAAAAAAAAAAAAAAAACACCGGCTTCATTGATCCGAAATCGAGGAGACGGCACCATCCTGCATGATATTTGCTGCAGTATGACGCCTATTACATGCAGCACATAATGTCTCTGCAGCTGGCTTCATACCGTCCCGTTGCGAGAGTCTCGTTGTTTTTCTTTGCCCTTTCGTTGCGCGACAAACAACAATAATTTTCTCCCTCATGCTTGATTTCACACGCGCGAGGACGAATATTTTACTTGAGGTGCATATATTTTAAACTCACCTATTTAATAAAAAATCTTGAACTAAACATGTTAGTTCAGATTGGAGAAATAAGGCTCAAAACTAATGTCTTAGTTGACTTGGCCGAAGTTTGCTTTCCGTATGCGTGCCCTCCACCATGCATGAGGCTTTCAGTCGCTAAATATCACCCCTTTCTCGCACTTGTCTCAACAATTTGTTCAACATATTCAAGATTGCAGATCGTTCACAAGTAGAAAATATCCCCCGTTTGTTTCTCGGAATCTTTTTCCTTAATCATTGACGAAGTTCAGGTTCTGACTGGGAAATTTTGCCTCTAATTTATTGCTGTAGGTTTCTTTTGAAAATAATTCTATCGAATAATACACATTGTGCGCCACGAGCCTGCCTCGAATTTTTTTCACAAGAGCTCTCTCCCCATCCAAAAGGACTGGTTCCTGTACTTCTGGGGTGCCTTGAATCAATTCTTCCCCTGGCCAGAGCTGTTTGAGAGACCCTCTTTTTTCGATATTTGATATTACTCAAAATCCTTCCCCAGATAGCTATCCACATTTAGAACTGTTAGGCGAAGTATAACTCAATGCAACTATAACAAAGACCACTTGAGAAGAGAGAAAAACATGGGCAACAGAAAAAAAACATTCGCAATTCATATGTTTCAACTCACACAAGCTATCTCGAGAAAAGGAATTAAACTTGCTATCACTTGAGAAAAAGGATCTTTTTTTTCAAGAGATTATGAGTATCAGTCCAGCACTGTTGAAATGGATAAAGGCAGAAGAATGCATCATTCGCGATACCCGTTGTCTTAGATTCATTTCTCAATAGATTGGGGTAGTGGATGAAGGTTGAAAACTGTCTAGTTCACACTTATAAGAACTTGAGTTCTGCTGAGGACTTCTTCTGGTGAATAATTTTTTCTTAAATGAAAATTCACCTCAAAGTCCGGAGTTTCCATATTAGGCTATCAGTATCGAGGCATGGGCACCGAAACAAAAATCGGTTACTGAGGCATCTTAATAGTGGGAAAATTTGCCCTATCGCTGTTTTTGGAAAATGGCAAGGAGCTTAACCTCTTATGATGACTGATGTGACATGAAAAGCCCATAAAAAAGCTGAAAATTGTTAAAGAGATTGATCTTCAAATCAAATTATTAAATATTCCTGTAAAAGATGATGAAAAAGGATCTAAAACGTGTTTGTCTCATAGTTGACCTTTCTCATTAAGAAAAATCTTCTTTGTTCTCAGAAACATGTCTTGAAGGGCAAATATCTACAAATTCAACCATGCATAGGAGATCTTCCTTTGTAAAGGCATCCGAGGTAATATGCAGCTTGAGCCAATTGCTGTTGTGCATTGCTTGGAAGTGCAGCATTGCTGCGCTTCGGTGTGGATTTTCCCGCTTGCTAAAAAATGTCGCATTGACGCGCTTTTCTTAAAAATAATTGTTTGAAGAAAAAAATGAAAAAAAAGGGGCACTTGCGGCAAATGAAATTTCAGATTTTACAGGATCAGCATCGTTTCCACTTGGCAAATTTGTCAATCTCCTTTTGAACAACTTGTATGGATGTCAGGAAAAAATAACAGACTATGAAAGTCCTTATCTGAAGATTATTATAACCTTAAATTGACTTTTTCGTCTTGTCTGAAGATTCACCATCATGGTTTTGATTATTTACTCATTGGTATCTTTCTCTCTTTTATCTTTACCGAAATTTACTTCTTCGGGCTCATCAAGATCATCTCATTTTTCTCGTCAGTTCATTCCATTATTCCTGTCAATTTCGTTCAACTACATGTAAGTACTTGCAAGAAAATACTTCTCGATTACTTCTTATTCATTATTCAAGGATACTGATTATTCAGGTTTTTGTATGGTTTAGAGGAAATAGTGCTTATATTGATGTCTTAGGCACCATATGTTTAGCGTTGGCGACGCTCTCTCAAGCCCAATCTTCCACTCAACATATCTCCAACATCTGCTAGCTTGTTCCAGTGAATGGTGTGTCCCTTTCTTAAAGCAACATTCGTGTCTTCGTCATAAAGAGTGTTGACATCGGAAAACTTGAGTTGAGCCCCTTGGATACCAATAACAACAGAAGACTTCTCTTCTCTTCTCATCAACTCGATCATCTTGATGTTGTTGACGCTATGGTGAATTGAATTGTGGTGAACCGAGGCAAATACACGGCGACTCCAGTCTTCAATATATTTTACAGATTGAACAGCAAAACGCGCGGCGTAAACCCTGTCCATGGAACTTGGAGTGAAACCTTGTTGAACATGGCCTGGAATAGCAGTTCTGGTTTCAAAGCGAGATTCTGCGGCTTCGCGGAAAATGTCAGACAACAAGTCAGTAGTATAGACGGAGGAAGCAGACTCATTTCTGATAAGAATTTTTCCGTTGTTATCTTCACCGCGGTCACCTTCAAAGACATCGAAGAGGAGATCGATGTCCTCACGAATGCTTCTGAGATCAATCTTTTGCTCAGGCCTGTAGACCGCAATAGCACCAGTCACGAGACCAGCGTAGCAGGCCACGTAACCACTATGTCCTCCCTGCACTTCAACAACAAACACTCTGCGTCTAGTAGCAGAGGCAGATTGCTTGATAGCATCACAGTAGTTGACTAATTGATTTAAACAGGTATCGGACCCTAAAGAATACTCGGTTCCGGGAACATTATTGGACACTGTAGCGGGGATGACGACTTTAGGAATGTTAAAGATTGGATATTTCTTTTTCTCCGAGTCTAATTGATGCAATGCGGTAAACGCCTCAAAGCCACCGACAATCAAAAGACCATTGAACTTGTGTCTTTGCATATAATAGGCCACGTCACCGTAGTTCTCACTAGGTAAAGAACGGTTAGTTCCAATTTCAGAGCCACCTCTGTTGTGCCATCCGTCAACATCGATCCAGGATAATTCCTTGACTTCTCCATTGTTGATCAAACCAGAAAATCCGTTTTGAACAGCAAAGAGTTTATGGCCCTTGGCCAAACAGTACAAAGCGGCAGCTCTCGTAGCGGCATTTAAGGCAGACAGTGAGGCTCCCACATGGACAATACCAATATTCAAACGTTCATTTTCTGGCAAAAGCTTGGACTCATCATCGTACAATGCAGTATACAAGAAATTCTCGTATGCCTCAGCAAAGGTTGAGTCACGCAAGCTCATGGCACGGTCAAAGTCTTTGGCCTCGATTGCGTCGGCAACCTCCTTTGTCAAACGCACAGAGTCCACAAGGGGCTGGCGAACAATTTCATTTTCAAGGATACTAATGACAGGGGAAGGAACATCTGGCGTACTTTCCAAGACGGCCTTGACGGCCTCTACACCCTGCAAAGTACTCAACATCCGGTCGTAGGCTACTGCAGTACCACCTCTTTGCACATGACCTAATGTAGTGATTCTGGTGTCAAGACCCAACTCAACCAAGACGTTTTTCACGGTCTCGGAGGAGATAGGGTTCAATTCATCATCCACAGCACCCTCGGCCACAATGACAGTGGTGTTTCTTTTGCCGTAGCCTCTGTGGCGCGAACAGATGGCTTTCAACTCGTCCTGCCACTGGCCGTGCTTGGGAGGTCTTTCAGGAATGAAAATATAATCTGCGCCTGTTGACAAACCCGACATCAAACCCAACCAGCCACAGTGGCGGCCCATGACTTCGACAACAAAAGCACGCGAGTGCGAGGCAGCTGTTTCGTCGATGTAGTCCACCATCTCAGATATACGCTCCAAAGAGGAAAACGCACCAATAGTGGCGTCGGTGCCTGCCATGTCATTATCAATTGAGCCAACCAAACCAACAATGGTTAAGTGGCGGTATGGTTCAGCTTGGTCCTTGGTCAATTTTCCGGTTTGAACCAATTCCTCAATCAAAGAAGGCCATTCAGAACGGAAAAGGTCGGCACCAGTCAAAGAACCATCACCACCGCAGACCACTAGCGCGTCAATACCATTGTCCACCATGTTGTAGGCACCTTGCAAACGGCCGGCCCGTTCTCTAAAAGCCATACATCTGGCGGTCCCGATATCGGTACCACCGTGTGAAAGAAGGCCACGCACGTCACCCCACTCCATTTTCTTGAGCAAGTCACCGCCAAGAACCAAACCTTCATAACCTTCATACACGGCGAACATGTCACATCCATAGTAGATACCAGCACGCACCACGGCGCGCACAGCAGGGTTCATACCTGGAGAGTCACCACCAGAGGTCATCACGGCGATCTTTTTCTTCTTCTGGTTCTGCTCCAGCGTGGACTCTGCTGCAGTAGCAGCGGCAGATGCTGGCAGATCTTGTTCGAGCGCTTTAATGAGTTCAGCTGACTTGAACGAGAGGTATTCCTCGGGCGTGTTGAATTTTTGATCACTGGTTTCTGAAGCTTTGTTAGAGAATGCAAGCATGTTACCAAGCGGGTCGGACACAGTAACGACACCGCTTTCGGAAACTTTATACTTCACGCATTCCAGGTCCAAAACGGCCTTGACACCAGCGAGGTTCGTCGAAAAGAATTGGAGATCCTGCTTGACATCGACATATTGAGAAGAACCGGAGAGACGAAGCTTGATCAAAGTGCTGGGACACATTTTGGCAGTGGCATCACCGTTATAGAATTGCAAGTCTTGCAATGGCACCACGTTTCCTGCGTTGTCACGTGTCTGCAAGGGAAATGACTCCAACCAGTACTCCTTGATTGAGTCTGTGGCAAATCCTTGGAAATAGTTGTTACCACCTGAAGTGGCCATGGCCGAGTAGTTCTTCACCAATTTGAATCCCAACGACCGGTAGAAACTGGCGGTGTTTTTGAACGCATTTTCGTCCGTGGTTGCGAGGGAAATGGAGCTCACACCTTCGACGGACATCTTTAGACTGGCTCAAAAAATTAATCTCAATTGTGTATAATTTTTTAAAAAATTAGTTGTTTTTTCTTGAAGCCGGCTACGGTTAGGGGCGGATTCGTTAATCTTTAAGTAGAGATAGCAAGCTGGAGATTGAGTACGATTTTTTATATTCGTGCCCTTCCCGGCTGCAGGAGCAAAGTCATTCGGCTGCGCAAAGTCCGAGCGCTGGGCGGATCTGTAAGAGCATTGATAGACAACACCGATGATTCGCTTGCAAGGAAGGGCGGGGCGGACAAGATAAAATTTATTTTGATTATTTTTCTCAGGTATTTTATTGCAAGTGAGTGGATTATTTCGCAATTAATTTTTTTACAAAAGATAAAATTCAAGGCTAAAGCTTGCCCTTGCTACCCATTACTGAAAAGACTGTGGTTTTCTCAACTGGCAAAAAAAAAAAAAAAAAAAAAAAAAAAATCAGACAACTAAGGTCGGTAATCGTTCCGCGACAACGACGTCATTCATAAGATGTTGCGCGCTGACCTCGAACTCTCTAGGCACTGTGTGCACACCATTACATCAACCATTTATTGCCTGCGTGCGCTGACGAAATTACCCAGAGTACAAATCATTTCCTGCGTGATTATTTATATTGCAATGCAAAGATTTATTCCATATAATTATCACTCATATAATACGATTTCATTTGAGGAGGTGTTTTTTTTTTCTAAATAATCGGATACCTCCTCAACATTGGGGAGAAACACTCATTGCTCGTAGACCCGCATGAGCCACTTAGTGTGGTTTCTTTAGGCCTAATTTGTCCAAAATTGAGCTAGCGATGGGCACATTTTCTATGCTCACCGCCAGATTGTTCTGGTAAACATAGTAATCTCCTTTTGAAAAATTCTCCACGAAAACATTCTTAGCATACATGTTAAACGGAAGTTTCTCGAAGTCAGTAAGCCCGCCTGCCCATTGCACGGTGCCTGGCTCATTTGACTCATCCCCACCCACCCAAAGACTGAGAATCACCCGCATGGGCGAAGATGGTAGTGCCCCCCCTGCCTTGTGACGCACAACTTTCCCATCAATTGTCCACTCTATTTCCAGCTCGGTCCATCGAACCCCGTAACGATGAAAGTTTTCCGTGGTGGAGGTATTCACATTATGGTAGTTTCCCTCACCATAATTCGCTACGTCTCCTTTCACAAAAAAATTTGTTTGATAGACAATAGGATTATCACCAAAAACTTCTGCAATATCAATTTCGTCTAAGTCGTCGCTTTGTAAATAAAATGAGGATATGATACCACGACCGGGAGCACCCATGATGTCTGCCTCGACCTTGCCATAAAGAATATACTCCGAGCTTGCCAAGCGGGGGTTATCGAATCGTTGGATAATGCCAAATTTGGTTCCATTTTCATGAAAGCAAATGAGAGGGCAGTTATTAGAGGACTGAAGGGATCCACTTGATATTGTTAGAGAGTCGCTCACCAGGCCCTGAAGAGCCCTATTTTTTGCAACACAGCCTTCTTCCTTCTTGGGGTTGCATGGATCCGAAAGAGCAGAAATCAAAAGGACTAGTGTAAACCAGTATATAGTTTTGAGCATTTTTGACTGCTTATTGAAGATTATATTCCTGAGTTGTCAGTTTTTGTATTTCGTGTTAATTGTCGCAAAACTAGTGGGGTTTGCACCCAATACATCAAACCGGTACCGGTGCGACGCGGTTATGGAATTGTGAACACGTCTCTGGCAGTCACGTGACGTGTATTTGCGAGAAGCATATGTGAAGAGGCCTCCTTGGAATTCCCGGCATTCACGCGGACATCGAGTTTTTTTTATTATTATTATTCACATGGCCGGCGAATATTCAGAGGCCCACAGGGTTCTACTTACCTATTTGAGGAGTGTGAAGTGTATCAGTGAAGATGATCTTTTGGAAAAGTTTGTAACTCTTGGGGAACATTTTGGCCTTGGAATGGAGGAGCCCCGCTCATTGATGCAGAACTACATTACCGAAATTAACTTGAAAATTGCAAAAGCCTACTTCAAAATCGTGTGCATTCGCGACCAGGAAACGCAAGAGCAGCAGTACGTGTTTATTAATACAAAGTCCGACGATATTATTCAAGGGTGTTCTTCATATTCTGTTCCAGAACTCGATGCGATTAAACATTTGGTTGACAGTATCATTAATGCAAACGCGTATGCGTTTGGAGTGCCTTACGGAAATGCTAAGCAAGAAGTATCTTCCGTTCTCAAGCTCAAACTCAATGAGGCAGATCAGTTTATCCAAAGACTCGTTGATGATGGCTGGATTAATCTAACAGACCAACACCGGTTGGTACTTTCACCCATGAGTCTTGCAGAATTAGCAGAGTATTTGAAAGACCGTTTCGGTGTGTTTTCTCTTGCAGACACTCTGGGTAAATTGTTAAAATGTCTTGTTTGTGAGAGCTTCGTTACGTTGGGAATGAAGTGCCCCAGCACTGAGTGTCCCAATTCATTCCATTCCAAATGCTTTGATGTTTTTACACGTGACAACCGTGTGTGCCCAAACAAGACATGTAGCGAGCCTTTGGAAGGTGTGATCCAAGTCGGGACCAAATCGGCAGAACGAGGTAGAAGAATTTAATCAAAACTATCAAGATAATCTGCCTCGACTTCGTCAATTAAGTCCCAGAGCCACTCCTCCACTATGCTTTCGTCGTATCTTCCACAAAGAGGTTGTGCCCCTTCGGGAACTGCGTACCGAAAATCTGGACCCGCATTAATTTTCACCACTCCACTCAGAAAAACCGACATCATAGGGTAATAGCCCAAGGTTCCATCGTCAGTGTTACGGTACGACGGGTTTTGCAGTTGTTTCGTGTTTGTATCTGTTGCCGCTGCTTCGTCTGCAATATCCAACGGAAGAAAAGAGTAAAGGTTGTTGAACATTTCGCCCACATGTTGTCCATTTTTAAAAATCACGATGCGTGAGTTGGGAATGGTTGGTACTGTGGGCTGAGTGTCGCGATGGTTCTCGAGAACCGCAGTCTCACCAAAAACAGTCACGGGATTGAGTAAATGATCCATCTGCTTAGTCCTGGTATATTCGAATTGCTCAAAGAAAAGTCCATTTTTATATTTTATAGCAATCTGATCACGATGAATATTGTCGAACGCGTTGAGATTATTTTCTTCCTCCTTTTCTTCCATAACTGAACGCGACATCTTCGAATCTTTGGGATGCTTTTCTCTGAATTCTCTGGCGAACTGTGCGTTCGCTGCTCGTTGGCTCTGAAGCAGAGGTAAATCAACCAAAAATCCGATTGTATCACCCGATTGAAAACCTTCAGTCATGAAATCCAGTGGCCGACTCAAGGTGACTTTTTGCCCTGTCAAGTCGCGTAGCCCGTAGCCATAACCGTCAAAACCAACAGGTGCATCGAGAGCCAGCTCTTTCCTGCCTATTCCCACTCGTACATGGGCCTTATCGCCGCCATTGTTGGCGTTCACAATGTCATATTCAAAGTAGTATTTTCCCTCACGCATGGCGACATTGGTTCTGGCCGAGAGCCACCCGTTTTGCGTTGTAATAGAAGACATATCTTCGGAGCACGCTACACCTTGACTCTTATCAAAATAACTGGCCCTCACATTGTAAGGAGGCAATTCCGTGGTCAGATATTGCGTCGCTTTAAACGTGCGGTTCGGCTTGCATATTCTGTATTTGTATCCTCTTCTATTCAAGGGTAAATCGTCATACTGCAAGAACGATACATCTTTTACCGTATGTTGTCCAGTGACAACTGGCTCCGTAATGATGGAGTCATACGCAAATATTGTGGGTTTCAAGCGCCCGTTGACAATGACTTTCGTTTTCTGTTTTGAAGGCGAAGGCGGGGATGACTTTTGATGGATAATGGGAGATTTATCCCGCACCGGGCCGTCCAGCTTCTCTGGTTTTTGTGTATCCAGCGGAGATGACGCTTCCGTCGTGGGGTTTTTGGGTTCGATATTTACTTCAGTTTCGTTCTGTTGGATGCTGGAGGTTTCTAAAGAATCGGGCATGGTGCATGAGGTCATAATGATTTATGTAGGTGAAATTTTCAATAAGCCAAGACTTGAGTTACCAATGTGCGAAAACACTAGACCCGCGTAGACTTATTGGGTAGTATCTGATCTACGTGCGAATCGAAGAAGAAGCACATACTTGTCTAAAATCTTTGACGAATTCAATGTCTAGAAAAAATACATAAAACATTCAAAAAAGGCAAATTCAGCAATTCCTGAGTGCTATTTTCACACATTGTGCCCGTTCACATTCCCTTTGCCGTCAGCTCTTTTTCAATCCAATCTTTTGCAAAAACGATTTTTTTTTCTTTTTCTTTAAAGATTTATCTTCCAAACCACCCAGATTTACACTGCCAGCAGAATTTCTGGATATAGATTTTTTGAGTTTTTTATCGTTTATCATCTTCTCATTAATCTTTTCGTCCTCTTCGTTGTATGAAATGAGACTTTTCACTTTATACGCCTTCGCCCCAGCACCAATGGAGTTTCTTTTCAGTGAAGAGCCTGGGCGGCTTTGCTCCATACTAACATAAGCCTGATGAACCTTGCTGTCGGCAAAATTGGTAGGAATCTGATCTGCCTTGATCTGCTCAAGATAAATCTTCAGATCCGAAAGTGATTTCAGAGAGATTTGCAGAATCATGGCAGCAAAAGAATCAGAAGAGAATTGTAAGTCCGTGGAGGAAGGTGCCAGCAGCCCCTCAGTGTTTAGAGAATTTGAGTCATATCTATTGGGTTGCTCGCCACCGTACGATTCAATAGAAGCGTCTGAAGAATAAGAACTTTGGCGAGGTGCGGTCGGTGCAGATTCTAGAATGCTTTTCAGATGGTTGTTCAAGCCTGTAAATGTAACTGTAGGCATGGCTTTGGGTGCTGGCTTGCGATGAAATATTGTGGAATTTCCCGCAATAATGACAGGGACCGTCGAGTATCGAATCAAATAAGAAGAAAGTTTAATCAAGTAGTGCTCAGTCTCCGTTTCTGTTGCTTTCAAGACAGGAGAAGATTGTATTCCAATAGATGAAGATCGCGCTATGGTTGCGCTTCCACCCCTGCTTATTCTTCTCGGATACTTGAAGTTAAGACTTGTGGACTTATTACCCATCACGATTAAAGTTGGCTGATACTGTCTGAAAAGGTGGGCTACCATAAATTTTGTTCCTGTTTGTATCCTTTTTTGGCCTTTTGTACCGAGAGACATGGGATTAGGAAACTCCACATCCATAACGAGTTCCACAGTGATTTTTAGACGAATATTGGGATCCGGCAAATTGGAAAGTACATAATTTAGAAGTTCCTCGCACTTCTGTTGAACTTTCCGCTCGCCGCTATCTTTTTTCCCGGTGACATTTTTATTGTCTGTCTGCAAGAACTTTAGAGGCACCAAGGCTGCTACCACAAGATGATCACCATTCTGAAGAAATCCCGGTGTATCTCTCAACAGTTCATTTGTAAGAAGAAGCCAATCAAGAGAGTTCCACGTGTGTTTTCTCCCAGATATTATTGTAAGTATGGTGCGCGGGAACAAATTGGTTTTGTCAAAGTCTTCGTGCTTTACGGTGAGAGATACACTTTTATAATTGTTCTCGTTGGATGAAGGGTAAAGAACTCGCTTGGTATTTGTTGGTGGAGATACGAATATCTCAGGTGCTGAGTTTTTGCGCGATGTGGAAACAAACAGCCCCAGCGAGTCAAACTTGAAGTTTTTCAAATCTGAAGAGTTCAGTTTTGAAAATTGTGGGTCGAGAGCCATCAACTCTTCATTGGTCATTCCGGAATACAGTTTGCGGCGTCCTTCTGGAGCGCATGGTGGAGGAAGTTCATCATCATGACTAATGTTTGTCCCAAGATAAGCTGGTATCCCACTTTCAGAGATAACTCTTGCAAGTTCCAGGCGGGGCACGGACTCGGGTGGATGATGTACTAAATCATTTAGTTCTTTGGCAAGTGAAGCATCGGTTTTAATGGCGTATGCCACATTCAGGCGGAGCTGCTCCAACGAAAGTTTATTCTTTAAAATCAGTCTTTCAGGTGGTCCCGGTAATTTCAATTTTTTCCGGGCCAATGGGGCTGTAGCTGGCGCCGCAAACGAGTAATTGCTAAGAAGCTTCGTTAAATCTGGGTCTTGTGATCTTGGAACGCAATCTTTTGCGGCCATTGAGTATGATTGAAACCGATTTAGATCTGAGGGAGTTCCCGCCTCTAAATCATCTGGCTGAAGATTGTTAAATGAAACACGCCTGGCATAAGGCAGCTGGGGCAGAGTTGAAGTGACCTCTGCCATAGCAACAAAAAGGAAATTAAAAAAAAAAAGAAAAAGAAAACCCCCTCTTCTTTAAAAAATAACCAAATGAAAATTGTCGTAACCGGTCAAAATACCCAGTTTAATTTGGTGAAATGTGTTGGAGTTAGTGAACGTCGTTGATAAATGTGGGGAAGCTGAAAATGAACTTTGTAGGTTGATCTGGGGAGTGTGCGGAGGGCGAGATGTTTAAGATGATTGGTACCGCGGGTGGTGGCGAAATATATTTTTTTGTTGGTGCGCAAATTGAAGAGGTATTAATTTCAGGGTATGAAATACCCAGAGTGGAAAGAATAGCGATGACATAAACAAATTGCTTGGCGTACATAATCACCCGAGTAGAGTGACCTGGGATTGATTACAGATTCTCGGCATTCTGCATAGTAGGTACCCCACGAGGAAGATCAAGCGCCATTTACCGGACTACGTGCATGTTGTGTGCTCAGCCCCGCTGATGAAGTTAGCCGCAGCCCGCGTGCAAGTGATAGCTTACCAAGTCATTGCTATCCGACGTAACTCTTGAAGGGAATGTATGATACGTATATTTTGTTTATGACATGAGAATGCTTGGATCAAAAATAAATCCAATTGACAGCCTTGTTCGACAACGAGATTTGCCAAGGCCTTGGTTATTGTTAAGTGGCTTATGATAATCGCACAATGCTGAACTCAAAAAAATTGTGAACAAAAGAAATTTGGATGAGAGTAGTATTATAGTACTGAGAATTGCTAGTATACTGAGGTTTTCAATTCTTGAAAAAACAAAAAGAAAAAGAATATAGAGGTGTGTGGGTAACCGTTATTACATTACAGATGCTTATTGGCCACGCGAGCGACAAGTTTCATTTTCATGCATTCCGTGAGGTCATGAATCGGAAATTAATATGCGATCATGAATCTCAGCCTCTGGCACGTGCGTATGTTTTTTTTCGAATTCATACGCAACAAATTTTTTCGAAAAAAAAAAACATATCCATGAAAAATAAGAGAACATGTTTTTTTTTTTTTTTTTTTTGTGAAAGTCATGTGAAAAGACTTAGAAACCTTATCGCGTGAGGGTATTTGCGGGGAGAATGCAATTCGCCTGCAAAAACGACGTGTTTTCTCTCCGCACAGATTTCACATTCCGCTTTATAGTTCAGGAAGTTCAAGTCCAAGCGATACATGTTGATAAACTCTTTGTGGGTGAAAAGCAGCAAATCTCGTCTTAAAAATTCTTCAACTTTTTCTTTTCATCTTTTGTTTTCTGGGAATCCGTCTCTTTATAGGTTACCTGTTTTAAAAATAGAAATCGAAAAAAAAAATGCGTTTTTTGTCAAAAATAACTTTTTCGTTTCTAAATTTTCATTTTCACGTTCATTCTTTTTTTCTTTGATTTTTGACTTCACATAAACCTTCAAACTTGTGTTTTTTTCTTTTACTGCGCCTGATACTATAGTGGTCTTCAATCATTTACTTTCCTCTTTATTAATTTAATTTCTATTTTTAAAACCTACTTGGTAGTTTGGAGCCCAGTCAGCAACGGGGAAAAGTAAGTACAAAATTGACTAGACTATCACTCAAAAGTCTAAGTTCAAGTGAGATACTATAAGATTTCGATTGGAAATTATTATAAAGCTGCAAATCAGGGGCTATACTGTTCCAGTCTTGCTGGATGTTATTTTTTGCAAACTTCATCATCAAGTCCCCTGAGATCACACGCAACTTGGCATCCCATGAAGGGTTTTTTGTTGCTCGCACCTCTAGCCGCATCCGGAAGTATTTTCGTAAACAATACAACAGGCTTCTGAGTGCAGGAAATACAAACTTCGGATGCATTGGCATAATCTGTGATTTGCTCTGTCTGCTTCTCCATAAAGATTAAAAAAAGAGGGAAATTTAGAAAACACCAAAGCTAATCACTCGGAAATATTATTTAAAAGTTTCCCATCAGCAGATGCCTTTTAATTGTCCATCAAGTAACTGTTGCTCGCCCGGTTCTTCTATGGTTGCTAAACGCGGCTGGTGCAGGAAGTTTATGCTGACCAATGCCCGAATTGTCACCGGATTATTTGCCAATAACTTGAGCTGAAGCACCACGACTTGATTTTCTGTCAAAAGAGCTCGCTATAACCATAAAATATTTGTTACAGGAGATAATTTAAGTTGGTACAGAAATATCAAAGAATGACTACCGACTGGCACTCTCCAATTCCAATCGACGATTTCGTTGCCTTGAATACTGAGCAAATCAATGGAGCAGTACCCGAAAAATGCCCCAAGCCTGAAAAAATTGGGGGCACGGAAGTGGCATGTGGTCCAATTCTCAAACTTTGTGGTTCGCTCGAAAACGGGACCGATTCATATAGAGCATCTGTGTTGTTAGTCACCAAAGGTGAAAAACCCAGCATCAGCTACAAAATTGGATCTGCATCCCCCAAAGTTGGTTCGGATAAAGTCCAAAGTGGCCAATTCCCTAGTGAACTTTTCTATGAAACCAAAAGTGGGCTTCAGTTCTGGAGATTCAATGTAAATTTGGTTCTAACCTCCTACGAGCAGAGAGTACGTTATACCATCAACGGCACCTTCAATGAAGCACACCAATTCTTTGTTCCTGCTAAAGAGGAGTCCATGAACGTGATGTCATTTTCTTGCAATGGCTTTTCTTTGGCGACTGATACGTCTTCGTTCAAGCTGTCCCTTTGGCTCGATGTTTTGCGCAAACATGCTACTTCTCAACATTATCACGTCATGTTGGGCGGGGGAGATCAAATTTATAATGACTCTATCAAAATGCACTGTAAGACTTTGGAACCTTGGCTTAAGTTACATACGGCTCATCTGAAGAGAGAAGTTAAAGCCACTCCTGAAATGATTGAAGACTTCGAACACTTCTACTTGAAATCATATCTTGAATGGTTCGGCAAAGGATATTGGGTGGGAAAGGCTGGATCCACTTTGCAGACTTTATTTCCCTTGACTATGGCACAGATTCCTAGTGTGAACTTATATGATGATCACGACATCATTGATGGCTTTGGATCGTACAAGGATAGAACCATGGCGCTGGAAGTTTTTGCATCAATTGGAAATGTCGCATACAAATATTACATGCTTTTCCAGCATCATATGGCCGTGGAGAGCCCCGAGCATCTTGAGGATCCATCTTGGATACTTTCCAAGAAGGACGGAATGTTCATCAAGCAAAGAAGTCATTCAACTTTCATGCGTTTGGGCCGCGAGATTTCGTTGCTAGGCATTGATTGTCGAACAGAACGCCGTCTCACGGAGATTGTCTCCCCTGATACTTACAAGCTTATTTTTCTGCGTGTGCAAGCAGAAGTTGCAAAAAGCCCAGAGACAAAGCATTTGTTAGTGATGTTAGGTGTTCCAATTTTGTATCCAAGACTTGTTTGGCTCGAAAAAATTCTCACTTCGAGATTATTAAAACCAATCAGAGGATTGGCCACTAGGGGTGTGATCGCGAACGGATTGGTCAACGAATTTGATGGTTCAGTGGAGGTCTTAGATGATTTAAACGATCACTGGTGCTCTAAACATCACAAAGCAGAAAGAAACAATTTGCTCAAAATGTTAACTGAGTTTGGTGCCCAAAATGGAATTCGTATCACAATTCTTTCTGGAGACGTCCATTTGTGTTGTTTTGGTAGGCTAAAGACAAAAATACACCACCTTCCTCACGCTCACCTATTGTCAGCAGACGACAAGGAAGTCCAAAACCGGGATGTGACCGATCACCCAGAACACGACCCACGATTGATGTTCAACGTAATTTCTTCTGCTATCATCAATGCACCACCCCCAGACGCAATGGCCACATTACTCAATAAAAGATCGAAAATTCATCATTATGACAAGTACACGGACGAAGATGTTTTACCGATTTTCACCACCAATCCAGACGGCTCGAAAAGAGAAAATGTTCAATTTTTGAACAAAAGAAACTGGAGCGACTTGATTTTGGTAAAACAATCACCATTATACAAGGATAAAATTGGAGAATCGAAATTTCCCACCTCATTGTTCAAGCACGATGCGGACATCATGGCCAAGAAGACAGTCGACGATAAGCACGTGAGATATCCAGTTCTCAGCGAATCGTTAGTTGCTACATTACACGTCGAAGCAGATGGAAATGACCCAGAAGCCACTACGGCATCGTACGAGGTTATGATTCCAGACTTGCACGGAAAATTCAAGTTGGAATCGACTACCATCAAGCACTTGTAATTATTGCTCTTGGAATAAGTGCGTTAACGCGCGTGCGTGTAAACGTACAATAATAGTAATGGAAGCGGGGCTTAGACATTTCTCCACTTTCGTTCGCTTCTTCGCAACAAGGAACTATTGGGCGCTAGATGTAGCGGCGATTTTAAAAGGACAATGCGCCGTGCGCCTACGCCTTTGATAACATGCAAAGGCTCTTAGAATATTACAATAAATATTTTAGCTGTGCTACATTCTCAATTTTATTATCTATATTTCATTTTATCTCTGTCTGTTATTTCAAATTGTAGTGGTTAGTGCTTTATTCAACCGGGCCATTTTGGTTAGATCGTCCGGCAAAAATTTTTGGGATTGGGCAGTGGGAAAGATTCCCATAAACGAGCCAAAACGGGAGAGGCGACAGGAAAACAGCAGGAGCAGCCGAGACCGAGTCGCATTTCCTAAAAAAAATTTTATCGCGTCCGGTGTATAGGCCGCAGATCTTATCGTGTATCTGACAAAAATATGGGATACGTTTTTGAATAAAACCATAATAATAAGTCCCGAAATTCCTAGGTGTTACATTTTCTCAACACTGTTGATTGAAGAATCATTCTTCGAGCTCTATAAACAGGTGAAATTATGAGCGAAGACGAGTCGACAAGGAAGAGGCAGAAACTTGACCAGGATCTGCGGGCTGCGGGCGTGGTTCGGTCCATAGATGCCTGTCAACGTTGCAGAATGAAAAAGGTGAAATGTGACCAAAATTTCCCAACGTGTCTTCGATGCCAAAAGGCCGGGGTGGAGTGTGTTGGTGTGGATAGAGCTACAGGAAAGTCTGTTCCTCGTTCATATATTTACCATTTGGAGCAAAGAAATATACAGTTGCAAAATTTGCTCGACAGCCACGGAATTAGCACAGCTGATATCTTGCAAGACCCACTGCCCACAACCATGTCGCATTCTCCAAGCAATGGATCCATCACTCTGTCTCAGCCTGTAGCGCCACTTCCAAAATTGGAAGAGTGTTCTGATAATGTGGTTGCTGGTGGAAGTCCCCTGTTTAGAGGAGATTCTCTGGGTATAACCTTTGCAAAGTTGATCACTGCCGCGGTCAAAATAAAGGAACATACTTCGCTTCCACAGATTGAACCACTGACCAATCCGCCAGCAATGACTCAGCCACCCGCAAACTTACCTCCAAAAGGTACAGCTCAAAAATTTGTTCGCATATATTTCGCTCATAGCAACAGTCAGCTTCCGATTTTGCACCGTGAAACATTCCTTGTTGATTTTTTTGAACCCATTTATGGTTCTTGGGATGTCACTTTATCACCGCCCCTTGGACCTCCGCTGCAAGCCCCACAACGGCCAATTGTTCCTCAGGAAGAAACATGGATCTTCAAATACAAACAAATTATCTCTCAAAACATGACTGCAGAGAAGCTGGTTATTTCTCTTTTGCATTCAACCCCTACCAAGGTCCCAGCGAAATATCATCGACCTCTTTTCTACCTTAATATTTTATTTGCTATCGCTTCGTCGGTCAACCACCTTCAATATAAAACACACTTGAGTGACCAGTTCCATAGTACGGGCCTTGCATACATAAGTTCAACATTCAAATCCCAAGACCCTCTTGAGTCTCTTCAGGCTAAGTTGCTTTTGGCGTTATTCTCGCTCATGCGCCCCTGTCAACCTGGTGTGTGGAATGTTCTCGGGCAATGTTTGAGAATTTGCGTGGAGTTGGGATTGCACAAAAACTCTACAGATAACGACAAATCTGCGGGGTTTGATGCCTTTACAAGAGATAGGCGTCGGAGATTATTTTGGTGCACGTACTCCCTCGATAGGCAGGTTTGCTTTTACATGGGTAGACCGGAGGGAATCCCTGAGCCCTATATTAAAACTACATTTCCATCCGAACTTGATGACGCATATATCATTAGAGGTGATAAAAGTGTGGCTGATTATTCCGCAGTCGTGTGCGAAGCTCCGAGCTCTAAAAGTATATCGATTTCTTTCTTTCGTATCAGAAAGATACAGCTGGAGGTGCAAAGGATACTATACGAGGATGAAGATTTTCCAAGACGGTTTGCTACTTTGAATGAATGGAAAGCTGACATTCAACGGAAGCTTGACGATTGGTGGCGGAATGTATGTGAGTTGCAACAGCTGTTGAACGTTGATTTCCACCTCGAATTTTTCGGTCTTAATTATAATCATACAGTTCTTCTGCTCAATGGTCTTTCCCCCAAAAACTTCAAGTTATCACGAGAAGCATTCATGAAGGTTGCTGATGCTCTGAAAAACCTCATGAGTTGTTACACTTTTTTGTACAATAAGAAGGCCATAAACTATACATGGGCAGCTGTGCAAAATTTGTTTATGGCGGGAACTTCATTTCTTTATGCGATTTATGAATCCAAAGACGTGAGAGATTTGTATGCAAAAGGCGCTGTGATGAGGCTTTCAGAGGACTGCATCACGGTGCTTTCCCTGCTTATTGCATCTTGCGATGCTGCCAAAGATTGCTCACAAATGATTCGAATTTTGACTGCAGCAATTCTTAAGATTCGCTACAATGAGAGCGTTGAAGGATCAACTCGTAAAACCGAGGATCACAATTCGCCCCTGGATCATTCTGGTGGTAGACAGCCGCCTTCTCAATCGTACGCAAACAAAGCCAAGGAATTGGAACAATTCCATTCTTCAGAATTCGCTAATCCAAGTACAAATGCCGATCCGTTTCATGCTGGAGCGCATGGTGGATACTCTTTTGAATGGGTGCAACGCAGAGATATTCACGGGGATCCGCAGACCTCGATGGATTCGCCGAGAAATGGACTTCCTTTTCTCCAAGAAAGTGTTTTTGAAAACTTTCTTACAGAAGCGGCAAATCTGTCGCCAGCAAACTCCATGCAAGATACAACAGAAGGACAATTATCCGATTACGGATTCGGTAATGCGCCAGATTACTTTCCGCTTGCACGAGACGGGAGAAAGACATTTGATTTATTTCAATTGCCCACTGAGCTCATTTGGGGTCAGTTTTTTACGGAGCCGAAGCAAGAATATTCGGTGAAGATGGAACCCGAGGAGGACTTTTGATCAATTTTTTTTATCAGTTCTAACCCTCCTTTTTCTTTTTTTTTTCTTCTTTTTTTTTTTGTGTGACATTTTGTTTTACCTCAGCATGTGTAAATTTATAGATTGTCTAGGGTTGCCATTGTAACCAAAGTATCTAGTGAGCTTCCAAGAAGTGCCTGTTCGTCTAAACATATACATTCTATCGCATTGATAATAGTCCCGTTGTAATAGCCCAAAATACTAACGACTTTTCCTACCGACTCGTACAAATTTGAAGATACATAAGCCGATTGAGAGATGTCCACTTGAAAGTCAGAAATATCAGTCTGCGCATAACTATCTTCATTTTCATCCAGAAGATCAATTTCCGTGTGAAGAGGGCCTAAGTTAGGTAGCCTCCGGATTGCAATCATGTCAGAATCATCATACCCCACAAACTGGGCAATAATACGTAGTTTCTGAGGTTTTGCCGAAGTTGCCTTCGGGTAGAATAAAAAAAGCGCCAGTGGATCTAGTGCTAATAGTGTCATCGTTACATCTGGTGGCTGGGTGATAAAAGACACTTGTCTTGAATTGTGATTCTTGTGTGATGATGCATTATGTGCGCGTTGATGGCCCGGGAAGCCCCACGGACCAGGGCCAAGATACATACGCGGTTGAATGGCGAGATACCGCAATAATATTGAGAGAAAAGGATAGTCCGTAAGCCTGGACTTTCAGAAAGCAGTCAGTTTCCAATGAAACTACACTTTTGATAAAACTCCCCGAATTGATTAACGAACTAATGTATGTGGAAAATTACAGGGATAGACAACTTGCGCACTTATCGAACTCATGCCAACTGGCGGGCCTTCCGAGAAAGGTAAAGAGCGATGTCCACGCGCGGTCATTGGAGACCGCGTCTTGCAACATTTTCTCACGCGTTAACATAAAGTCTGTCTTCAGACTGCTTGACCAAAAAGCATCCAAAAAATAAGAACAATAGTGAGAGGCAAATAAAAAAAAACATACACGCAATGGAGTCACTAAACAAAGGCCTCACCGAAGGTTTACATACCCGATTACTGTCTGAATTTCCGAAGGATTTCAAAAGCAAGGCACTTTACCAGTTGGACAGTGACAGAAAATATGGCCGCCAGTTTTTTGCTATGTATGAGCACAGACTCAAGACGCTCAAACCTCGTGTTGATCTTGAGGCTGAAAGGATATGGGGTCATAATACGCGGGAGGTGAATGGAAAATTTATACAGCACAAGGATAAGATTTTGGATATTGTTCCCGGTGAATTGTGTTGGGTTTCAGGCACGATCTTCGCCGACATGAAACACAAGCTCAATATTTTGCATGATGTAGAGAAAGGAGTGGATGATTTACTCCCGCAAATGCCGAATAAATATGTGGAGAAGGATGGCGATGCCGTGGTGATGATTGAAGATGAAAGCGGACGTGCTATCCTACATAACCCTGAGCTTTTAAGGACTACCGGCTTGGTGACCGGATGTGTGGTTGGTGTTTTAGGAATTGAGATCCAGGCAGGAATCTTTGAAATCATGGAGGTTGCTTATCCAAAACCCGCTCCACAAGAACCCGAAAGTGACAAAGGCTCAGATGCGGACGAGTGGGTGGCATTTGTTTCTGGCTTACAAGTTGATAAAGAAACAGATCTTGACTTGCGCATGCAGCTCCTTCAGCAATGGCTAGGTGGCGAGCTTGGTGGAGAAGATGATGCTCAGCTCGCACAAAAAATATCACGCTTGGTTATCGTGGGCAATTCTATTGCCCGGTTGGAGCCAGAAACAAATAATGATTTTCTGACCACAAATAACTTTGGTCTGAAAAATATTAGCAGATTTCTGCTGGAGTCTTTACGCGTGTTTAATGATTGGCTTGCCGAGGTGCTTGCTTCCTTGCCTGTTTCTATTCTTTCGGGCGAAACTGATCCTTGTGAAGTGTGTTTGCCACAGCAGCCCATGCACCGGGCGCTTTTCGGTAAAAACTCAGCTTATGTAAACACAAGTACTTTGACAACTCTCACAAACCCTTCTTGGATGCAAAGTGATAATGGTTTACGGGTTCTCCTTAGCTCAGGCCAAAACATTGACGATATGGGTAAATACTTCCACGAAAGCTTCAATCTGCTGGAGAAGGTGCTCGATGCGATGGGCAACACTATGAAATGGCAAAATATTGTTCCTACAGCGCCTGACACACTTTACTGCTACCCATTTGAGAACCGGGATCCATTCACATTGGAAGAAACTCCGCATTTGTACGTGGTTGGTAACCAGTCTGAGAGTGGATCGAAGCTACTTGACTTGAGCGATTGTAAAGTGCAATTGGTGAGTGTTTCTGAGTTCAACAAAACTGGTGAGGTTGTTCTCATCAATTTCAAAACGCTTGAAGTAAAAACTATTAAATTTCAATAAAAGAAAGTCGCCCCAACGTTCGTGGGCCTGTTTATGCCTTGCTTCCTATCTGCCATCGGTGATTCAAGAAAGATGCTTCATTTACATCAATATCTATGAATTAAATGACTTTTCCCTCTAAATTATGAAATTTAAGTCTAAAATAATATGTTTTTACTAGAGGAAGATCGGGCATTTCTTCGAAAAGCTTAACAGTAGTTTAATCAAAAGAAAATTTTCAAAAATCCCCTTCGATCGACAGTTAGATTTGGAACTGATTTCGTGATACATTAACTACTGCGGCCAAGAGGAAGAAAGAATTATTTTCCGGTGTCATTATCACGTTTTCTAATCAAGTGTGTTAGCATAGTGTGTTTTTCCGCGTGATCCATTTATAGTTATTTTTGGTAGTTGCCAGGGCTAGGCTCGGCGGTGTACTGCAAGTGGGTGTGGTGAGGGTCGAATACACCAGCAGATAAACACGATTGACTTTCTTCAATTTTAAGGCAATTGGACATCTGTCAATGAAATCTGAAGACATTTCGGTTTCTGCCTATTGTCCCCTTTTCCTTTCTACACATTTTTTTTTTTTTTTTTGGACATTTTCTTCTTCATTTCAAATTTACTTAGAAGGATACGAAATCACGGCAGGAAGTCTAAACCCTCACTCGTGATTCATTTCCGCATTGAGGCGCAAGGTAAAACTGGACAAGAAACGCAACCCACATTTATTCCCCCCCTCCCTAGATAACAGTATCCTCCTTACCACTTGCCTCATGTAGTCCTTGCGTAGTGCCAACCTTTTAATTTTTATTATTATTTGATTTCTTTTTATCTTCGAGATATCTGATTACTGTGTCTCTTTACACTTTCACAGGAAATGAATGTCCCCATTAACACGCAAGTTGCACAAATTTTCATCTTGTTCTCAGGCCGTATGGAGAAAGTTTAATAATCTATTCATGCTTAACTCCACAAGGATGAAAGCATGCTAAATTAAGGCGAGGCCGCACTCAGGTAAGAAGTGCACGTACCCCACTGCAGTGCGAAATGCGATGAAAGGCGGGAAAACGGGTTTTGCCAAAAAAAAGAAAGCGCCCAAGGCCCTGCGCTCTCGCGTATGACGTCCTCTTTTGCCCTTGCTTTTTTTTTTTTTTTTTCGTCCTTCATAGTTCTCCCCTCTTTGCGCCCCACTTCCCATCAAGGAGCACTTCCCACATCCCTAGAAAACGAATAAAATTGTCGTTGAATTTCTAGTCTTTCTTTTTTTTGTTTGATTTTTATTCTCGTTTGAAACACTCGGGCATTAGGGAATCGCGTACGCCTTGAAACGTGACACTCTTTTCTCATACATTTATCTTGCTGGCAATTCCGAAGGTTCCGCATTCTAGGCTTTGCTAGTACGATACACTTTCTAACACACTTCAATTATCAGAAGTCACACACGGGTGACATCAAAATCAATTGCGTGGCCTTGTGTTGCTCTCACTTTTACTTTTATTTTTATTTTTATCTTTTTGTTTCCGGCCATTTCGCTATCGAAAAACCCTTACGTTCGGTATTCAATCGTGATTCTTCCCAGGGTAGTGACCATTTTTGCCTTCGCATTTTCTGCCCCATTGTTTGAAAATTTTGACTCCCTTATCCTTTCAAACCTTCCTTAACACTTAAAAATTCCGGTTGAACAATATTTGATTCCGACTTACTCGCTGACGCTTCACAAATATCAGAACGTCAGTCGTCTCAACTAAAACAAGAAGAAAAAAAGGAAGCCACGTTAGGCTTATTTCCGCCTGGAACACACATTCACTCCTAGTGGTATCAGTTAATTCACTTTTATACTGCCACGTGTCAGTACCTACCCCGTACAACCGTTAAACATGTCGAACACTCCTCCTGGCTTTTCACAAGAACGTTCACGCAAACCCCCAAATTTGCACATTGCTCACCGCCGCTCGCCGAGTGAATTGACCACGCTTATGGTGGAGCAATATAACCTCCAGCGTCAATTGGAGGCTGTCCAGTCACAACAAAAAATTTTGCTACAGCAACAGCAGCAACAACAACCAAGCCAACCCGTGGAACCTTACAAAACACACTCGCGCACTTCTTCAACAAATACACCCAAGATTTCTGGATCGCTGTCCAATCTGCACCAAACGCATGTGCGCAGGCACTCTTTGGGACTTACAGAGGCCAAGAAAGCTGCAGCCACACAAAAACAGTCCAACTTGGCTTCGCTCGGTGGGAATGCGCCTTCGCATGAAACATCACCTGGAAGTCCTCAGCTAAATGTGCAAGACAACATTGGCGGATATCGATTTCCTAGTCTTCCTGACGCGACAGTTACTCGTGATCTGACGGCAGCGGGGACAAATGCTAAGCCGTGGGCGTATGGACAACAAGCGTTCAAATTCCCCGCAGAGCCCCCTAGCAGCTTACTTCCCCCAGCACCTAGTTTTGGCCAGCCTTCGCCAGAACGTGGCCATCAGAGACGTGGCTCACATTATAGGTCTAACTCACGCAACTTTGAGGGATCCAGTAACATAAATTCAAACTGGCGTTCGCAACAGCTGCCTATGGGCGCAGGGTCTAGTCACCAGCGTAACCAGTCCAACAATAACTTGAGTCCTCCCTCAGCGTTTGTTCCGGGCCACAAACACAGAAGCAGCTCTCTCGGTGGCGGCAACTCGTCAGTCTCCTCATTATCAAACTTCATGCCACAAGGCAATAATAATAGCAACGGCAGAAAGTCTCTCTTTGCGCCTTACTTACCACAATCGTCTCTTCCAGAATTGATTAGTGAGGGTCGCTTGGTTACTGGAATTTTGCGTGTCAACAAAAAGAATCGGTCAGATGCATATGTCTCCACTGACGGTCTTTTGGACGCAGACATATTTATTTGTGGATCTAAAGACCGCAACAGAGCCTTAGAGGGTGACTTGGTGGCTGTTGAGCTTCTTGTTGTGGATGAAGTTTGGGAATCAAAGAAGGAAAAGGAAGAGAAGAAAAGGAGAAAAGATAACATATCCACGAAAGCAAATGTCGCTTCAGTTCTCAGCGACGATATTCACAACGATGCAACATCTATTCTGGTTGCGGATAATGATAAGTCGGAGACGGAGGTTGAAGGTCTTGGAAGAAGAGGCTCGCTCAAGCAGAGACCTACAATGAAAAAGAACGATGATGTTGAGGTCGAGGGACAATCTTTGCTTCTAGTCGAAGAAGAGGAAATCAACGATGAAGTGAAGCCATTGTATGCTGGTCATGTTGTCGCGGTCGTTGATCGTATTCCAGGCCAAATTTTTGCAGGTACCCTCGGTTTGTTGAGACCAGCTCAGGCAGCTCAAGCTGCTAATGATAAAAGGTTTGGGAAGGATTCGTCCGTTCTGACGCCCAAGGCGCCCAAGATTGTCTGGTTCAAGCCAACGGATAAACGTGTTCCTTTAATCGCCATTCCAACTGAGCAAGCACCTAGAGACTTTGTGGACAATCACGAAAAATATTCAGACCAACTTTTTATTGCCTCAATCAAAAGATGGCCAATTACATCATTGCATCCTTTTGGTACTCTCGTGACAAGATTGGGCAAAATTGATGATCCTGCGGTAGAGGTAGATTCGATTCTCAGAGATAATAATTTCTTGGGAGATGAATATCCTTCAGAGAGTGAGCAAGATGATGTTTATTCTAATTCGTTTTTCGATCCTCTACCAGATGTAGAATCTGAACTCAACAAGGGACAAAGAGTCGAATATGTTGCCGACTACGTTATTTCATTCACCCAAAACAAGCAGTTTGTTGATCACGCCATGCATGTAAAGAGGTTAAATGAAACTAAGATCGAACTAGGATTTCATTGCGTTGATATTTCCTTTTTTGTCCAGCCTGGTACTATCTTGGAGAGGAAGGCAAAGAAACGTTCATTGTCTGTGTTTTTACCTCAGAAAGTCTCGCATTTATACCCACTGCAATTGAATGAAATCATCTCCTTTAAGGAAAATGAGAAAAATCTTGCGCTTTCTGTTGTTTTTGAAATCGATACATCTAACTTTGAAGTCGGAAAGGTCAATATTCATGAATCTGTTATCGTGCCAAAGTCTTTGGTCACATACGACGCAGTAGACTCGGTACTTCTGAATAAAGTCGTGGACGGTATTTCCTCGGCAACCTCAGATTACATCAAAACCTTTGCATTGATTGCCAAAGAATTTCGTCGAAAAAGGTTACAGGACAGATCGCTTAGTATCAGTCCAAGCTTGAGCTTGCTTGATCAGCTAGATGATGAGAAGGTCAAATTGCACATGAATATTTTTGAATCTAGCAGTGCGCTTCTGATTATATCCGAGATTGGCTATGAAGTCAACCACACAATCGCTATGACAATATTTGAGAAGCTCGGCGATTCATCGTTATTGCGCCGCCATGCGTTGCCCACTTTGCAAAAGATAGAGGCGTTTGTCAGGAAGGCGGGCAATTTAGGAACTGAAATTGATACCCGCACTTCTGCTTCTTTGCAGAAGTCGATACTTGCTGTGGAAGACCCTTTCAAAAGACAATGTATCGAAACGCTTTTGTACAAGTGTATGCCCAGTCCAAAGTACTATATTGCGAAGAACCATGACAAGGAGCAAAGGAGTCATTACTACTTGAACAAACCTCTCTACACGCATTTTACAGCGCCTCTCAGAAGATTTGCAGATCTAGTTGTTCACAGGCAATTAAAGTCTGTAATCTCTGACCAATACAGCGAGGCTCTGATAGACATTGATTCTTTAAAGTCTATCTCCGACTACTGCAACTTCAAGAAAGACTGTGCTGCAAATGCTCAAGAGCAGGCTATTCATTTGCTCTTGTCCCAGACTATCAATGAAATGAGCGAAAATGCAGGTCAATTGCTCGTTATGGGTACGGTGATTCAAGTCTATGAATCATCTTTCGATGTAATTATTCCAGAATTTGGTATTGAGAAACGAGTGCATGGTGATCAGCTACCCTTGATAAAAGCCGAATTTGATAAGAGCAAAAGAATCCTCGAGTTGTTCTGGGAAAAAGGAGTGGACTCTGCCACTTACATTCCACCTGATGAAAAGTCAAGCTTGAGTTATAGAAGATCTGTGAAGAACAAGTACCGGACGTCTGCTTTACAAGCAGCCCAAATTCAAAGTGGGATAATGTCTGAAAAAAGCACGATTGCGCCTGAAGTGGTCTTGGACAAGTTGGCAAGATTGGACATCAACGCCCCACTGTTCTCGAGGTTGACGCAAAAGGTGCGCGGGACCGAAGGAGAAGACGTTTTGCAACCCTACTTGAAAGACTGCATCATTAGGGTCGAAGACGACAATTATGTTCAAGAAGTGAGGGAATTGAGACAAGTGCCTATTCTCTTGAGGGCTGAAATTGGGATGTCGTTGCCGTGCTTGACTGTAAGAGCATTAAACCCTTTTGCTTAGTTATTGATCAACCTGTCATAGGAGAGACTTCACGGGATGAAGAATTGCATTGGAATGACTTACCGCAAGGCACTCACAAACTTATTATTTTTATAGAATATGACTCATATTTAATTAGCATGTTTTTTGATCCACGAGAAATATAAAGACAATTCGAATGTGATGAGGACGTCAAGCGAACAACGTTGTTGTACATTTTGTAACATTATTTTGGGGTGGCTTTGCTTTTGTAAACGAATTTTGAGCCACGAAATAAACTAGCATGAAGAAAGACGAGAAATTTTAATGTGACTGTAGTTGACAGAATGAAACTGAAACTCGAAAAGTTTTGAAAGTGGAATTGCGCTTTATTAAATGTAGCTTTGATGCGATCATGGGATCAACTTATTGCAACTCAAAACCGTCGGCGATTCAATCAAAACCGCGAACATTGCAACAGATCTGTAATTAGTGTTTCCTGACTTTTTCAGTAAGAATAAAAATACCCCACATACAATACCACTATTTTAAAGCGAACATACTTTCGTTACTACTGGCTTGGAGGGCAAAGAAGAAAAAAAAAAAGAGAAAAGAGAAAAGAAAAAAAAAAAATACGCTTCTTGCCGCAGCCTCATTTCTTAGCACGTCATATCACCGGGTCCAATTTCGCACACTCCTTGTGCCGGCATCGCACGACGCACGGTGACTCCGTCGGTGACCGCCTAAAGCATGTGCACTCTAACCTTATTTTTTTTTTCAACTTCTTTATCCAAGTGCCCGCCTCACCATCCGAAAATATTACCCAACACAAACATGTCTGACGGAACTATAGACCCCCAGCAAGAAAACGTGGCAATTGTAGCCAGCAATGGGGTCGTCGAGCCGGTTATGAAAAAGGCGAAAAAGTCTCCGGCGGAAGAGATCGTAGCCCAAGAATTTGGTACTCCTTTACAAACTCGGGCTGCCTCTCCGTGCACTTTGAATCCTCCCATTGATAGCGATGGTTTATCGTGGCCTTCCAAAGGCGCTAGGGCCCGTATTGAGCAGACGCCAGAGGAAGCAAAACAACGTGAAACCCGTATAGCAGCAGCTGTAAAGACGATTCTTCTGGAATTGGGTGAGGATGTTAATAGAGAGGGGCTTTTGGAAACACCAGAAAGATACGCTCGTGCCATGCTATATTTCACCAAGGGTTACGAGGACAATATCCGTGATGTCATCAAGAGAGCGGTGTTTGAAGAGGACCACGATGAAATGGTGATTGTTCGCGACATTGAGATCTATTCGTTGTGTGAACACCACTTGGTGCCATTCTTCGGCAAGGCTCACATTGCTTACATCCCCAACAAGCGCGTAGTGGGACTCTCAAAACTCGCTAGGTTGGCGGAAATGTACCTGCGTCGTTTCCAGGTTCAAGAAAGATTGACTAAACAAATCGCCATGGCTCTTTTAGAAATCTTGAAGCCCCGTGGAGTGGCGGTAGTCATTGAAGCCACTCACATGTGTATGGTCAGTAGAGGTGTGCAAAAAACAGGGTCTCTGACTACGACCAGCTGCATGCTTGGATGTTTCCGTGGACAGCAAAAGACCAGAGATGAATTCCTCACTCTCTTGGGTAGAAGATAAATTTTACATTTGCGCGCATTTTTGTTACACGGATATTTTTCCACCATTAATGGAGCTTCAACCTCCTTTACGATTTTATGATTCACCTCATACTTCATTTCAATTCTCGCACTAGACATAGTATATATTGAAAGCAAATACTATTAATGATACGTCATATTTCCTCCATTGTTTATTTTTTTTTTCAAGTTCTATTATTTATCTTCAAAGGGTTTCTAAAAGCTCTGCAACTTGCAATACTGCCTCGTCATCGCCATATTGGCCCATCACTTGCACTCCGCAATCCCCTTTTCCAAAAGGAACAGAGATCGCTGGTAACCCTGCCATAGATGCAGGTACGGTGAAAATATCGTTGAGATATTCGTTCAAGAAAGTTTCCTTCTGTTGCTTTTCGTATTCATTGAAAGTTGGGGCTTTTCCAAAGGCCGTGGGGCCAATAAGCACATCGCATCCGTCAGCTCCTGGTTTCGAAGTTCCCCAGAGAAAGTTAGGAAATTGAAACACCTGATTGAACTCCTGTACGACTTTTCTTCTATGGTGTGTAGCTTGGATATAGTTATCGCCCGCCTCAGCTGATAATGTGTAATTTCCTAGGATGATTCTACGCTGAACCTCGGGACCCAAGTAGCGGGTTCTTTGTCGCACAATAAGCGCATGGCCATCCCCTTCACCTTCTGCGTCTTCCTCTAACTTTGATTCCATGTTTTTGAAGCCATACCGTATGCCATCAAATCGTGATAAATTAGAGGCTGCCTCTGCAGTTGCAAGTGTGTAATATGCGGACAACAGCTTATTAATGGACAGAATAGAAACCGGATGAATAGTGTGTCCAAGTTTCATCAAGCCAAGCAAAGCAGACTTTAATATTCCCGCAGTCTCTGAGTGAAGCTCATCAAGGATGAATTCCTGAGGTACTCCAATCTTGAGCTCCCGCTCGGGATTCCTATCTTTCTGAATTTGCGCAATTTGGGACCTGATATCTTGTGGCATGGATGTTATATCTTTTTCATCGTGTTGATCAAGTACGGCAAAAACATTTTGAGCAACCGCCACATTCTTGCTAAGAATCCCCACGCAATCCAACCCTTGTCCATAAGCAACCACTCCGTATCGCGAGAGCCTTCCATATGACGGTTTAAAGCCAACAACACCGCAGTAACTGGCTGGCTGGCGCACTGACCCTCCTGTATCTGTACCTAATGCAAAATCAGCCAAGTTTGCAGCAACAGCCGCAGCTGGGCCTCCAGAAGACCCTCCCGAAATACGTTTATCCTGAAATCTGGGGTTTATGGTGGGTCCGTGGCTGGAAAAAGTCGTGGAGGATCCCATTCCAAACTCGTCCATATTTGCTTTGCCCACAAGTACCAGCCCTGCATTCTCGAGTTGAGTTACCACAGTTGCTTGGAACGGGCTCGTATAATTTTGAAGAATATCTGAACCACATGTCGTGGGTTCAAGTGTCGTTGCAATATTATCTTTGGCCGCAAATGTCGTGCCTCCAAGGGGACCACTCAGGGACTCTGTCCGTTGAAATTTTCTTCGAGAAACTAGGCAATTGAAGTAGTCAGGCACGGCTTCATTGAGTCTTCGTAGAGATGGCCGAATCATGTTATACCTCCATACCAGATAAACGGTACGCACTCACCACCTCGCCTGATATTAGCAAATGCCGTGCGTGCACACAACAATATGTTTGAAAGAACTCGGAAACTCCCGACAAACTTTCACATGGCTAAGCTAGACATGGCCAGAAGAAAAATATGAAGAAGGGGTGAAACAAATCCATTTCTCCGACGAATTTGGTAAAGCATTTTTTAATACGTCATTTTCTGCTCCTTTTAAATTTAAGAGGTTTGTCAAGTTTTGGTACTGCTTCGATCGAGCTGACCCACAATTCCGGCACACAGTGGCCAGGAAAAAATGTACGGGTCTGACTAACAGATCATGCTATGGCTTATCTAGCAAGAAAATTTTCCATATTCAACAGCCACAAATCACAAAATGTCAGTCGTTATCACCGCCGACAGAGGCAAGACTACGCTTGCTTTAGTTAACAATCTTAAGGTCTCCATCGCTGCTGCCGCGTTTGCCCCTAAGACTGAGGTTGGTCTTTCCGAAGACTCATCTCTTCGCTTCACAGACAAGAATACTGGGCTTGAACTTGTGGAGGCAAATGCCATTGTCAAGTACTTAGCCAAAGACTTTTCCGAAAACGATGTTTATACTGCTGATGAGTCTGATGTGTACCAAGCATACAAAATTGGAAGCAACGATAAAGTTGTCAAGGCCTTGAAGAAGATTAGCTCTCCATCTGACACTAAACTCTCTGCATCTAATATTGTGCTTTTTGCTGTTGCATTTCCCAACATCAAAGACTTGAATCACTTGAGCGGATGGGCCAGTGAATTTCTGGCCTTAACTGAGGTCGAGAAAGCCTTGAAAACTGCCACTGCTGTCACCATCATCGAAAGAGTGATGCCCAAAGGAAATGGCGATAGTCACGTGAGAGCAGGCTTTACTGTGAAAAAGGCCGATGATAGCATCATTCCAAAGGATAACGAGAGAAATATTTTGATTACTTCTGCTTTGCCTTACGTGAACAATGTGCCTCATTTAGGTAATATTGTTGGATCGGTGTTATCTGCGGATATTTACTCCAGATACGCCAAGAACAGAAACTATAATGCTTTGTACATTTGTGGTACCGATGAGTACGGTACTGCAACTGAGACCAAGGCTTTGGAGGAAGGAGTCACCCCTAAAGAGTTGTGTGACAAATACCACAAGGTCCATAAGGAAGTCTACGACTGGTTTGATATTGGTTTTGATTACTTCGGAAGAACCACGACTCCTTTGCAGACAGAAATTGCGCAGGATATCTTCATGAAATTGTACCACAACGGGTTCTTGGAAGAGAAGACTACTGAGCAGTTGTACTGTGAAGTCCATAATGCCTTTTTGGCCGACAGATTTGTCGAAGGCACTTGTCCTAAGTGTGGCTATGAAGATGCCAGAGGAGACCAGTGTGACAAGTGTGGTAACTTGTTGAATCCATTGGAATTGATCAACCCTCGCTGTAAACTTGACAACTCCAAGCCTGTACCAAGAAACTCCACTCATATTTACCTCAAATTGAACGATTTGGAGCCTGACTTGAAGAAGTGGGTCGAGGAGGCTGCTGAAGAGGGAGCTTGGTCTAAAAACTCCAAAACTATCACCAACTCCTGGTTGAAACAAGGCTTGGAGCCAAGAGGTATCACAAGAGACTTGTCTTGGGGTACACCTGTTCCTTTGGAAGAATTTAAAGAGAAGGTCTTGTACGTTTGGTTTGATGCCACCATTGGTTATGTTTCGATTACGGCCAACCTTTTCCAAAGCAAGAACGATACTGAGAGCTGGAAGAAGTGGTGGAGAAACCCAGAAAACGTTGACTTGTACCAGTTTATGGGTAAGGATAATGTTCCGTTCCACACCGTTGTTTTCCCTGCCACTTTGATCGGTACAAAAGACAACTGGACCAAGTTGCATCATTTGAACACCACCGAGTACTTGCAATATGAGGATGGTAAATTTTCTAAATCCAGAGGCGTTGGTGTCTTCGGTAACAATGCTAAAGATACCGGAATCTCCCCATCCGTGTGGAGATATTACTTGGCTTCTGTCAGACCAGAAACTTCCGACTCCCATTTCTCTTGGAAAGAGTTTGTCACAAAGAACAACTCTGAGCTTTTGGCTAACTTGGGTAACTTGGTCAACAGATTGGTTAAGTTTGTCATCGCCAAGTATAACGGTGTAATCCCCAATTTCGAAACTAAGAACGTTCCTAAGTACGATCTATTTGAGAAGGATGTCAACGATTTGTTGGCCTCTTACATCGAAAATATGGAAGCTGTCAACATTAGACGCGGTTTGGAGATTGCCATGGCCATTTCCTCGCGCGGTAATGTATTTTTGCAGGACAATAAGTTGGACAATTCTCTTTTCTCGAATTCTCCTGATGTGTCTGACGGTGTTGTTGGTGTTGGTTTGAATTTGATTTACTTGGTCTCTGCCGTAATTTCTCCTTTCATGCCTGCTACGAGAGACCAAATCTGTGAGATTTTGAACGCCCCTGCATTGTCAATCACAAACAAATTTGAATTGGTTTTGGAATCTGGCCACAATATTGGTAAGGCACAATACTTGTTCAAGAGAATCGACGAAAAAAAGATTGACGAATGGAAATCTTTGTACGGTGGAAAACAACAAAAGTAAACAAAACAAGCGTATATTTTTGCACGTTTCCTATCCCCCGCTCTTCTAAAGCCTCGCCAATTCTTGTATATTCTTTCTATGACCATATTTAAATAGAGCATTTTAGTCTAGTAAAGCTGTTGACATTAACACTTGAACTACACTCGTCATAACTTTCATATCATTGAATTCGAATTCATCATAAGCCTTCATCTTCCGATTCACTTTGATCGTGTAGATCACCGTATTCCTCTAGATCCTGCTTTGCTAAAAGCTCTACATCATCAGAGCTGATTTCAATCTGTTTGCTCTCCCAAGTTTCAAGTTTGGTTTTATTGTCCACATCTCCGCCCGTAATTGCCCGAATAAGGTTGACCTTAAAATCTTTGGGTTGTTTACTGAAGTCAACGTGTTCTCTTCTGAACTCAGCGGTAGTTGGAGTATGCCCAATGCTTTGACCAACTCTGACCAAGGTTTCAACACACTGGTTGGAATTGTCCACAAGGTCCGAGTCGAATTGAAATTTATCTTTCTGGAAGAGTAGAAGAACTGTTGAGCCTCCAAACTTGAAATATCCAACTTCGTCTCCTCTTTTCACTTCTTGACCTTCCTTGACAGTAATGACAGTAGATCCAACCATCATAGCACCAACACCCACCAAGATAACTGTCCCAAAGTTTGGAGTATAGATCGGCACTACTACACGAACGTTTTCACCATAAACATCCAAATCTGATCTGATAGCCATGGGATTAACCGTGTAATATTCACCCTCGATGTACTTCATAGGACCGATGATACCACTAACTGGGGAATGAAAACGATGGTAATCTTGTGGGGCTAATCTAAAAATACCAACACAACATTTATCAGACTTGTAGAGATCGGAATTTTCTAAATTAGCAAAGTTTCCATTAAAAAGTTTCGCCAATGTGAAATTTCGTCCCTTGATCCAGAGTTCAGTCGCTTTATCGACTGTGACAAATGTAGTGCACCGGCAATCAGCTGGAGAAACGGCAATATTTTCATCACTTGGTGCCTCGATGGGTCTTGCACCTGGCTTGAGTTTACGGTAAAAGAACTCATTGAACGTGGGAAACATCTTGGGGTCAGAAATGATGCAGTCACTTAGGTCCAATTTATGAAACAGAATAAAAGATTGGATATCCTTTGCCAGAGACGGATGATCAAATTTGATTCCTTGTTTAACACTCAATCTTTCTAAAAGTGACCTAATTCTTTTGGTCTTTGCTTTATCAAGTCCCTTATAGAGAAGGCGAATACCTAGCCTTACAGTCATACTCATTTTTTCTTCCATGACAAGCCCAGTGGATCTGTCTTGAACCAAAATATTCGCGGAATTACTTCCAAGTTTGTATTTTCCGTATGTTAGCTTGATCAAAACTTTCGAAAACCATCTTTTGGAAGCAATTTGTGGACTGACAAACGATGAAACAAGAAGCTTATTGACTATGCTCCAGTCTTTGGATGCGCAAATCGCCACGTGGGTAATGATATCCAAATCGTCTTTGCGACTCAACCTTTTGTGAGTACAAATTGGACACCTTTCAATCTCGAAAATTTTCTTCTCAGGGTCTGGATTGTCTCTTAAAACGTAATCTTCCAAGCTGTCAACAATCTCATCGTATGTAATTTTGTCGCCACCCCAAGTCGAACGCCCTAAATTTTGGAAAAAGTCACTCACGATTTGATCGCTGTCCGTACAGCCTAATGTATCTAAAAATGAAATCAACTCAATGTAGTCTAACAGCCCAGAGTTTTCCTCCACATTATACTGTTCTAAAAGGACCTTCCAAAAGTCTCTCCTCAAGTTCTCGTAGGTGAGATATCTGGCACGAATCTTCATTGTGGAGTTATGTTTTTCGGCCATTTTCTTATCTTTTAGATTGAGCAGGAGATTCAAAGTCTTGAAAAGCGACGTATCCACGTACAGTACTGTGGTCTTTTTTCTCAAAAATTTCTTCTTTCTTGTCTTTACGAGATCTCCATCATCTGCGAGTTCAATTGCTGGATTCGCTGAAGACAAATCTGACAACGAGGTGGAGGGAGATTTAGTTTGATCCGTTTCTCCTTGATATGGTGAGTTGATTGTGGTTTGTGGTGGTGGTGATGATTCCGCCTTATTTGCCAGAATCTGTTCACCGATTGGTTCTTTGGCAATCTCTATAAGCTCTTTAATGGGGAGCGATACCTCGGCAACTTGGTCATGAAATGAAAAATGATCTTTGTCTAGAACGGAAAATTGGATCTTATATGTCATTTCGTTATCTAACACCTCAAATGCAAGTCGCTCGTTATAAATTGGGTTGAGTTTATGTCTTTTCCAACTGGTGCGGAAGGTTTTTTTTCCAAACGTGACAACCACGAAAGGGTCCATGTCGAACGTGGTACGAGTAAAACTTTTCACGGGCGGAAGATTTGAGCATGATGCAATCTCTAAAAACAAAACACCTTGTACGTTTCTATTCCTGAGTTCGTATTTGGTTTGGGATTTGCTTTTCTTGCGTCTAAGAAGTCTAGATTTGTGACCTTTTGACTCAGGGATAGCAAGATCGTTATTATACAACGCACCATCACTCAAGTATGCAGAAGAAGAGTCAATTGACAGTAGTTCCGAATGTGATGATTCCTCAGAAACATATTCATTTTGATGCCCCATAATGGGCAAATATTGAGGAGGAAGGTTATCATGTTCCAGTAAAGGTGGTTGGGAGAGAGACGAGCCCACGGTTGGGACGTTTGATGTGGATAATTTGCGAGATAAGCCTCGGAATTCGGAGAGCGATTCTAAATCGGAAATGTCAGAAACACCGCTCAATTGATAGCTATTGGGCAAATCTGAGTAAAAGCCTTGATCGTTCACAATAATACTTGTATCTGCATCGGGGCATATAAGCGAATCCTTCCATGCTTGGAATGCAACGTTGGGGTCAGTTTCGGAAATTTGGAGATTTTCCATGCTGAGATCTGGAACCGTAGGTGCCTCGACCAACACTTTTGGTGCTTGACTTTGTTCTGAAATGATGGCAGCTTTAGGTTCAGGTTTTGAGACTTTGGGTTCTGGCAGCTTGTCGGAGTTTTTTGATTTACTCGCAGAAATCTGGAACAGCAAGAGAATAGACCCAGTAACAAAGCCACTTCTAGCCAGTGACAGATACAACTTATGCCACGAGGGATTACCAGACAGTAATTGGTCGTTAGTGAAAATATCACGGACACGTAGCCTTACCTCTCCCAAATACGTTTTAGTGCCTCCTGAGCGGTTCCACACTGCCAAGACGAGCAAATCCGAATAATCGCCATTTTTCAACGGAATATAAAAGGTTTCGTCCCAGCTTGGGTGACTGGTATTCAATTTCCGTTTGCACTTTTTTCGAAACGAATTGAGCTGAACAATAAGGCTTGCGTTGACTTTTTTCTGGCGGTCCTTGGAACCTGGAAGAAAAAGGTCGGCTGCTCGATATGCATTGACCTGAAGATAAAGCGGAGCGGTGTTTTTTCTTCTGATCTTCATGGTGGATGGAAGATATTATTTTTCGATCGTTTTTATTTTTTTATGTGGAAAATCAAATGGGTATGTAAAAACGAAATGAAGCAAGAGGTCTAGGCTAATAGTGGTCCTTTTAGGCCCAGAATTGTTGGATGTAACTTATTCCACACAAGTCCTCTCGTGACGTCCTTCCACGCATAATAAAATACCATGGCTGTGTGGTTTGCATACAAAATGTGTCGATGCTTAGACTTGACAGGTTGTGGGGCGCACTCCACTTTTTTAAAAATAAACTAACTCTTGAATAGGAGCGATACAATGATTAATTTTTTTGAGCAGTGGTCTTAAGAAAAAATGGTATAACTTATGGACCTGTCGTAGGTGGATGTTTTTTTTTTTTGAAGACATTAATTATCAACTATAGTAAATAGGTTACTCGTGGTCTGCGAATGATGTGGGCCGAGCACACAGTGTGAATCGAAGCTGCGCATCGCACCTTGACTGATCCCCCACGCACGGGATGAACACACCAAATTTCATTCCCATTTCGCCGCATCATCAGCGATTTAAAGAATAATATAAATTTCTGTAGCCAGAGTAATCCCTTGTAATTATATTGAGCATAGAGCAAGAAGGAGTCATGAAAGGTTGAAATATATCATGTAGTTAACATGTCCACGACCCTCTTCACACTTAATTTTTTGATGTCAGTGTAAGTTTGACCTGTTCCAACAAATAATATGGGCACCCTTGTAGCCATAACCATATTTATCATTGCCCCAACCAAGTCACCGACAGTATCAACTTTTGAAATGATAAAGAAATCTAGACTACGTCTGTTTCCAAAAGCATTGTTGAAATTGGTCGCTTGTTCAACTGAGTCTGTTCCAACAAGAGCTTCACCAACCATAATAATCTTATCAGGATCGGCCGCGTCACCAAATTTTTTCAAAGGGGCCATCAATTTGGCGTTAGAATGAGTTCTTCCTGCAGTGTCAATCAACACAATGTCAAATTGTGAAGAAGCAGCATATGATATGGCCAGTTTGGCTGTACTGACAACATGGTCTCCACCACCGTAACCTTTTTCAAATAATTCTATACGAGATTCATTCGTGGTGCCAGAATTGAGACGTTGCAAATTGTTGACATGCACCTTAAGTTGTTCAACGGCACCAGATCTGAATGTGTCACACGCACAAATAAGAACGTTCATGTTATTTTGAAGAAACCAGTATGCTAGTTTGGCCAAATTTGTCGACTTTCCTACACCATTGACACCAACAACAGAGATAACGTAAGGTCTGTCACGCTTGTTCTTTTTGATGTCGTAAAGTAAATCTGTTGAAACATTGGGTGTCAAGATCTTCGTGAGTTCATCGGTCAATGCTTGTTTGAAGACAGGTACAGTGACTGATTTGGAGGTAATCTTATTTTGAATACGTTCAATGATTGTTTTCGCTGTAGCAGGAGCAATATTCTTGGAAATCAATTGATCAGTAAATTTCTTTGACACGTCCTTGATGTCTGCAGAAGAGCCAAAAAAAGTTGTAATTTTGGATAAAAATCCTGTTTTCACTGAGGCATCTCCATCATTGTCTTCCTCATCATCTTCGTCTCCGTCTCTCTCCAACACATCCTGAAGTTCGTTGATCAAAACCAAATCATTCTCTCTGGTGAAGGCAGCCTCATGATTTACTTCTAGGTTTCCAAGAAAAGAGTTGGCAGCATTTCCAGATTCTTTTGTCTCTGAATAATCCAATACTGCGTCATCTGCGGTAACATCGACCAACTCTCCATTCACCCAACGCCGCATTTTCTTACCGTTTGCCGATGGTGTTTTCTTCTTTGGGGCTACTTCAGTGGTGGGAACCTCTTTCGTAGAGGGTGCTGAAGATGAACCTGTTGGTTCATTTTCAGATGATACAGCCTCGCTCTTAAGTTTCACAAGGTTGTTGAACTGGAAGTCAATCAATTTGGCCATTTTTTCTCTGTCTTCTTCGTGCAATTGTATGTATGTGCGAAGAACATCCAGAAGCGACTGTCTTATCTTTTCGCTGTCGAAGGTGAATACCATATCGAAATAGATGGCAGCCCATATGCCTTTGGACTTCAAGGAATAAAATCTTTTGTGGCTGGATCCACCATTCACTGTGTAGAAATTGCGTTCTAGCTCGGTGTAAGATTCATCGACCATGCTATAAATCAAGTCGTTGAAAGGGGAGACTTTGCTATTTTGTTGATACAAAATTTTTCCTGACGGTTCAAACACGATCAAAGATTGGGACATTCTTGAATTAATTGGATGCGGTTGGGTTTATTGTGAAGGTATATGAAATTTTCAAATTTCTGGTCGTAGGCTCCAGTAGCCTTCTGTTGGAGAAACGCGCGACACATGCACGTTTTTTTTTATCTTCGCCGTTCGGGATACGAGCGATAAGGTGGGTATAGCTCATGCAGTAAATGTTGTGACCTTCCGTAGAATAAAATCTTCTACAGCCTGGCTACGCTTGATCGCCGCTTTTATTGCTACTTCTTTTTGACGAATTAAAAAAAAAAAAAAAAAAAAAAAAACCGAACAATATCATAGATACGAAAAAATTTGAAAAATTGAACAAACACACAAAAAAGATGCGTCACAGACAGGATTCGAACCTGCGCAGGCAATGCCCAACACCTGAACCACTTAATAGCAGGGTGTCGCCTTAACCACTCGGCCACTGTAACGAAGTGACAGCAACTGGTGTTTAGTGAGTTATACAGTGCCAAAATTTTAAACTAGCGTAAATATTTCAAATGGGATTAGAGTGTGTTAATGGCAGAAAAGTCAATTAAATGAATTTTCGACACTTTATTTGAAGGAATCTGAACCATAGACTATCCTTCAAAATGATATGAAACTAGAATTTTCAATATGTATTACATAAAATTTGTTTTTGACCTCGTACGGCGTGATATGCGCCATCCATGATCCATCCATGGCTCCCGACCCGTGTGTATGCTAAGAGAACAAAACAAAAAAAAATAACTTAGCGTAAAAGTTGAGTAAAGTGTTTGGAATGTATTTTCACAAGTATTTCTTAAAAAATAAATTAAAAAAAAAAAGTGAGTTTTGCGCCGCCCGATTTATTTGCTACAACAAATAATTCATGATTGCATGAGGTGAATCACGTGCACCACGCGACTGGAGAACTAAATCGAAAAGCTGCCTCCAGAGCTTAGCAAAACAAGACTACGAAATAAAAATGGCATACTACCAACAGGATCCCAACTTACAATTTTACCAATCGAGTTATGGTAATGCGTATCAGCAACCGGCAATGGATTCCGCAAATATGGGGTCGATGAACTCTGGCTTTGCGTCAAATTTCGACGTCTCAGGCGATATGGGTGGCATGGAATTGACTCCAGGACTTTTCGCCGCTTTTGGAACGTCGGGTTACTCTGGTGAGCCCCCTCTTTTGGAAGAACTCGGAATAAATTTCCAGCACATGAAAGTAAAAACTTTGGCAGTGTTGAATCCCTTCAAAAAAGACATAAGCTCAGATATCATGGCCGACTCAGATTTGGCTGGTCCCATTCTCTTCGTCTTGCTTTTTGGCACTTTGCTACTATTGTCCGGGAAAGTTCAGTTCGGTTATGTATACGGAGTTGGATTGTTTGGTATTCTCAGTTTGCATTATCTCTTCAAACTCATGAGCAACGATGTGCAGATTGACTTGACGCGGTCTGCTTCCATTCTTGGCTACTGTTTGTTACCTTTGGTTTTCATATGCGCATTGGGGTTAGTTGTATCTTTAGATTCTATGTTTGGTTATATTTTGAGTGGATTGGCGGTATTTTGGTGCACATACTCTGCGTCTGGTCTATTCGTGACAGTTTTAAAGCTCCACAACGTGCGTCCATTAATCGCATATCCGTTGTGTCTTTTTTATCTTGTTTTTGCTCTTATGGCTATTTTTGTGGAAAATAAATCCATTGTCTAAATCAGATTTTTGGATTTATCTCTTCCAAAAACAAAAACAAAAAACTGAAATAATGAAATGGAGAGATTCATGTGGGAACTTGGAATAAAGGGGGTTCGTATCATGTCCGTCTGTACTAATTTTCAAGACTGAATTACTCGCTTGTTTATTGGGGTCTAGAGAAAAATTTAAAAAAAAAAAAATTGCACACTAATTAGCTGGGTGGAATCATATTTGGCGTTCAAAAAAATTAAATTGTTTCGGTGCTGTAGTTATCCTCGACCCCTGCTCGTGAACGATTATTATTGAGACTACTCAACAGGTGCGATTCATGATCCCCTCTGTTTTTTTCAAATAACTAAATTAAAAAAATTAAAATTAAAAAACCATTAACTTTTTTCAATTCACTTTTGAATCTCATAATGTGAATTAACTCAGTATTTACTTTCTTGACTACATGAAAGTAGGGGCTCGCTCATATCGAGCTTTCCTACATAGCGACGCACATGCTCACAATCTGACTCACGTCTTTCCTTTCAATTCCGCTCTATCATGCTACTGACCCACAGTAAAGGAGTCATATTCCGTACATTCAGAAGACATGGCTCGCTTAATAAGAAGCCTTTTTATGTCACAACGCCCATTTTCTACGTTAACGCGAGCCCTCACTTGGGGCACATCTATTCTATGCTCTTAGCAGATACGAGGGTCAAGTGGGAGCGCTTGGATTCCAAAAATGATACGTATTTTCTCACCGGAACCGATGAGCATGGTCTTAAAATTCAAGCTGCGGCAGAGAAGGAAAACGTCGACCCAAAAGCTTTTGTTGATCGGGTGTCTGAAAACTTCAAATCCCTTGCCCTGATATTCAATGTCCAAGTAGATCGTTTTATACGAACCACTGATCAGGACCACGTCGAGACAGTTCAGTATTTCTGGAGAGATATGGTGGCAAAGGGCCTCATTTATAAGGGCTCACATGGGGGCTGGTACAGTATTAGTGATGAGGCATTCTATCCCGAGTCGCAAATTACAGAGATCCTTGATAAGAAGACTGGAACAGCCAAGAAAGTAAGTATCGAAACGGGAAATGAGGTTTTCTATCAAGAAGAAGAAAATTATTTTTTCCGTCTCAGCAAATTCAAAACTAGGCTTCTTGAATACCTTGAAAATAATCCAACCTTTGTTTTTCCAGAACTGAAATACCGTGAGTTAGTCACCTCGTTGAAAGCCGAAAACCTTGAGGACTTATCTGTATCCAGACCATCCTCTCGACTCAAGTGGGGAATCAAGGTTCCAAATGATGATTCTCAAAAAATATACGTGTGGTTTGACGCCCTTGTAAATTATCTCACCGCCGCTGGATACCCTGATTTCCTGAGCACTGGTAAGGGCGTGATTTGGCCCGCTGATACTCATATTGTTGGAAAGGACATCACTAGATTTCACTGTGTATATTGGCCAATTTTCTTGATGGCCGCAGGTGTTGAGCTTCCGAAGCAAGTTCTTGTTCACTCTCATTGGTTGAGCGAAGGAGTGAAAATGAGCAAAAGTTTAGGTAATGTTGTCGATCCATTGACCTTATCTGATTACTATGGTACGGACCCCACTCGATTTTACTTGATGGAGAATGCCAGTATTTCCAATGACTGCAAGTTTTCCGAAAGGGAAATCCAAAATAGTCACGCACTGCTAGTCAACAAGTGGGCCAATATATGCTCGCGAGTTGGAGGCCAAAAGTTCAATCTAGGACAAGCAGTTCTTGAGTATAAGGAAGGTGGTTTCAAAAAGATTGATGAAGTAATCAGTTCTCTTAATTTGCACGATCCTACAAAAACCATTGAGTTGAGAAACAAGCTAGTTCATAGTATTAATACGCTCTACGGTGATATGAATAACGAGATGCAAAACTATGGCCAAATGCGGGCACTTCAGCGATGGTGGGAGACTGTGGAATTGGGGAATGAGTTTTTCCAACATTGCGAGCCATGGCGCCACCAAAGCCTCTCAAATAATGGGGACGCGAATTACGATTCGCACCAAGCGTTTGCCAATTATGCGGTATTTCTCTGCGCAGAAGCCGGACGCGTCACGTCAATCTGCGTGACCCCATTCATGCCAGAATTATCTTCAAAATTCTTGAGCCATTGGGCCATTCCGCAGGAACGTAGAGGATTGGAGTATTGTAAGTTCGGCGCCGACTTGGGCTATGGGCCAACCGGGGAAGGTTCTTCTAATTTTAAAGTCATGACAAAATTAAAAAATTAAAACAAGCTTAGGGCTGAGCAGATCTTTCAGAATAAGAAAAGATATTTGTATATAGTAATCAACTTTTTCTTTCCTTTTTTAACTATTATTTTTTCGATCCAGTAGCCACCACTCAAAGCCTTTAGTTAAATAATTAGCCAAGACGCGCCTGCCGCCAGCTTTCCGCTATTGATCTGTTCACGTGAGGACCATCACGTGATGTTGTTTAAAGCGCTGGACTCCGGTACCACAGATTCTAGTCTATACAAAATATTCTTACAGATTATTTGCCCCACCATTTAAATTCGTGCCTGAGCCTGAACAAAAAAAAAAAAATTACAAAAGCAAATTACACAATGGCACGAGGCCCCCGGCGTCAGATAAAAGATGACGACGATGACGAAGTTGTTGACACAGCAATTTTAGACCAGTCGCCGCAGCCCAGAAGAGCAAGAAGGCAAGTTTCGTACATTGAAAACTCCGACGGCGGCGAAAACTCGGGCTCCGAAGTCGACGCCGATGATGTCAAACCGGAAACGGCAGAAGATGCCGATCTTCCTGCGGATGAACTTTCCGACACGGTGCCCTCAGAGCCCGATAATGAAAACAAGGACGGCACCTACGACGACGATTTCTCCGATGACGACGAAATTAGGCCGGCACGCAAACGTGCGCGTACCTCCTCTCGCCGCTCAGAACGGCCTCAGAATAGTGATGACTCTGACTTCAAGGCCGATGATGTCTCCGACGACGAGCTTCTTAGTGACGACCATTCGGGAGGTGAGGACGATTACCTCAAACATATAGATACGCTACGAGACAAGCAGTTTGTTGTGACCGACGACGAGGACGATAGTGCTCATGGTGGCAGGCGCTCCAGACGTCCAAAACTGCGGTCGCATGGTCGTGGTCAGCGTCCACGGTCACGTCCAGCTGAAAATCGGCCAAAAAGAAGGCTGGTTGAAGGGCATGAGGATGAGGATTTGGTTGAAGACGACAGTATCCAGCAAGAAATCAACGACTTGTATGATTCGCTGCCAGATGCGTCGCCCATCAAACATAAGCTTCGGGAACGGGAACGCAAAATCGACTACACCCTTCCATCTCTCATCACAAACGAGAACGAAAACGAATTGTACGCCGCAGCACAGCCTTCATCGCAGCTGTTTCGTGCGCGTGGCCGCAAAACGACAGGAAACAAGTCTGAGTTCCGTAACCTACTATTTCCCACCGCTGGTCCCTTTGGAGGCAGTGATGTCGTCTCGCTTATGGGGCAGAATATTCCACCCGGGGGTATTCCGATCCCGGGAATGACCTCGGGCCCCAATTTGTCGATGGCTTTGGGGAATGAGTCTGACTCGTCCGATGACGACTTTGCCCCAATTGCATCAAACCAGGAGGCTGCCTTAGGCTCCCTCAATCAACTACCAGGGCTCACAAACACACATGCCAAGGGCGACTTTGGTGCTAGTGCTAGTGGTAACTTTGTCAACCACACGAATATTAGAGGGGCTCAGGTCGGCGAGAAGAAGAAAAACAGTCTCAGTGATACTGATCCCTTGGGCGTGGATATGAATATCGACTTCTCGGCTGTCGGTGGCTTGGACAATTACATTGACCAGCTTAAGGAGATGGTGGCTCTCCCGCTCTTGTATCCTGAACTCTATCAAAACTTCTCCATTACTCCCCCGCGTGGTGTCTTGTTCCATGGACCTCCTGGTACCGGTAAAACCCTCATGGCAAGAGCCCTTGCTGCTAGTTGTTCGACCCCATCAAGAAAAATTACGTTCTTTATGAGGAAAGGTGCTGATTGCTTAAGTAAGTGGGTTGGTGAGGCTGAAAGGCAGTTGAGGCTTCTATTCGAAGAGGCAAAAAATCAACAGCCTTCCATCATTTTCTTTGATGAAATAGACGGTTTGGCTCCAGTGCGCTCGTCAAAACAGGAACAAATTCATGCCAGTATCGTCTCAACCTTGCTCGCGCTTATGGATGGAATGGATAATAGAGGACAGGTGATTGTCATCGGGGCAACCAATAGACCGGATTCGGTGGACCCAGCATTGAGAAGACCAGGAAGATTCGATCGCGAATTTTACTTCCCACTTCCAGATATCGATGCAAGGAAACAGATTTTGCAGATTCACACTAAAAAGTGGAATCCTCCTTTGTCTCCTGTTTTTATAGAAAAAATTGCCGGATTGACCAAAGGTTACGGAGGCGCGGATATGAGAGCCTTGTGTACTGAGGCCGCTTTGAACTCGATTCAGAGAAAATACCCCCAGATCTACAAGTCCACAGAAAAGTTAATTGTTCAACCTTCAAAGGTAAAAGTCGTGGCCAAAGATTTCATGAGAGCCATCGAAAAAATAGTTCCCTCTAGCGCTCGCTCGACCTCTACTGGCTCTGCTCCTTTACCTGAACGTTTACAGCCACTCTTGCAGGAACCTCTTGATGAAGTTTCCAAGAAGCTCAACGATTTGCTTCCAGGCTCTATTGGTGTTAGTGGCAGAAACAAAATAACGAACTTGGAAGAAGCGTTGTATCTCGATCCTACAATCAATGATGAAGATGGTGGCTTTTCCAAACATGAATTTTTGAGGAATCTTGAAAATTCGAGAGTATGTAAGCCACACTTGCTCGTGTGTGGAGAAAGAGGTGCCGGTCAACAATATCTCGGATCAGCCATACTTAATTTGCTCGAAGGCTTTCAAGTTCAAAACTTAGACTTGGCAACTATTTTTAGTGATGTGACAAGAACTCCAGAGCTGTGCATAGTTCAAGCATTTACAGAAGCCAGACGCCATCAGCCTTCTATTATTTTTATTTCGAATATCGACACTTGGTATGACGTAATGCCTTACTCTGCGAAAGCAACTCTTGCTGGTCTACTCAGAAATCTTCGAAGCAACGAGAAGATTTTACTCTTGGGAATTGCAGAAAAGCACCACGAGGAACTTGATCTCGAAATGAAAGCGGCTTTTGGATTCCTGAATGGTATCAACAAGGTGGAATTGTTTAATCCATCCACGGAAGCGAGAATAAACTTCTTCCGAAGTGTCAAAAATGCTCTTTTGATGAAGCCGTATGAGTTCCTTAATGACTTAGAAAACCGCCCAAAGAGGAAATTGAAGGTACTCAAACCTGCGCCATTAACTTTTGAAACCAATGCTAAAATCTCTAAAAAGAAAATTAAGCAGCAAGAGTATCAGGATACCAAACTCAAGAATATCTTGAAACTCAAGCTTGCTGCAATAATGGATCTCTTTAAAAACAGATACAAGAGATTCAAAAAGCCAATAATTGACGATGCTCTTCTTCATCATCTTTTCGATCCTTCGATTTTGGAAAATCCCCACATTCCGTATGAGGTATTGTATGTTAAAGGTGAGGAGCCTGAACATAATGAAACAATTAAAGAACTTGCGACAGGAAAATACTTCTACAACATGGACTTGGACACAATTGAGGAGAGAATATGGAATGGCTTTTACTCTGAGGCAAAACAATTCATGAGGGATATTCGTATGATTGTCAAAGATTCGATCACGTCAGGTGATAGGGAAAGAATTTTGAAAGCAAACGAAATGCTCACAAACGCTCAGTTTGGAATCGACGATTTCAACAATGCTGAATTTGCGAGAGCCTGTAAACAGTTGCGGGAGAGAGAGGTTGAAAAACAGAAAAAACTTCTCACCGAATACAATAAGTTGAAGAAAGATTTCGAGCTCAAACAGAAAGAACTCTTACAGAATATCGAGGATAATTCTCATCTGACAAACGGTGGTCATGTATCGGCCTCGCTGGGTCAAAATGGCTCGGTTAATATCGAATCAAATGGGCATGTCGATCAAGACATCTCATCAACGACTGATAGTAAAGCAAGTGACAATATGGAGTTAATTAAAGCGACTGAGTCGGAAAACGCTATAGGGGAGAAGTCTGGCGACGAAATGGCGATTGATGATGTACCTCCGTTGGGAGGTCTTGTTGCAATTCAAGAGAAAGCTAATATCACCGAAACTCCGAATAATTCTCATTTGGCCCTCACTGTCGATAACTCGACGTCAATTTTGCCAATCGAGGAGGACCCTAAAGATGAAATTGATGATAGTGAATCAGAGGCTGAAGAGGGGCATCACGTGGAAGTCGATCGAGACATTTTGTTCCCTGCGAATCTCGACTTGTTATTCGAGGAAGAGATGGTGAGCGCCACTGAGGGATATACTATCGAGAAGTTGGAGTATTTTGTTGCCCGCCTTATGGAAATTATCTGGGAGGATCGAAGTCAATGGGACAAAACTTACACAGTTGCTAGATTGAGAGCAGTGACTGAAAAACTACTGAACTAAAGTGGACCTGATGTCCCTTAGCTCTTTCGAACATTCTTTTGTTTCGTTATTATACATACATCCTACATACACAAAGACTAATTCTAGAATACTAATTTTTAAGCAAAGTTTGCCGTCCTCTTGAACTCGACATGTTCACGTCACTGGACTTCGAACAGGGCCATTGGCTTCAGCGCTTCCGGGGCATTTATCGAACGAGAAAGAACCCCCGATTGTTCTAGAACAACATCAATATACTTCGGGATTGTTTCTCTTAATATTATGTTTCCCCCTTTTTTTGCCTCTTTTTTTTTTTTTTAATCAGTCCTCGGCGCTTCCGTCTCTGGGTCTGTAACTGATATTTTGCTCCTCCAAGTCACTAATAATATGTGGAGGCAATTTTCCATTCACTTTCACAGCATACATTCCTGCAACGAATGAATCTATGCGAAGCCATCTAGCTACCCATGAGATTGTGTTGTCGTCACCTAAGGCAACTAAACCTTCAAACGAAGGCGAGGTGCAATCTTGAATCTGACCATCTTCATTATCTGCATAGTGCAAAACAGATTCACAGTTTGGGCATCCTTGCTCGAGAAATTTTCTATAAGGTTGTATGATACCACAGAGCATGCATGCTCTCTCGGTTTTTGAAGACATAGCGTTGTATTGAAATACTCCTCGAGTAGTAGAATGAACGTGAAAAGATGTCTGTTGATATCGTGATCGACGTCACGTGCCGTGGTCGAGTAATTTGAGGATGCTGCAAATCAGAGTAAAATTGGCTTGCTCGAAGGCTGATGCAATTGAGACAATATATATTTCAGGACGATGAAGTGATACGGTAAGATTAAAGCTGGTCTTGAATCAGTCAATATATTTTAAAAAAAAAGATGTCCGATACTCTTCAACACTGGCTGGTAGTGGTTCAGTCATACGCAATGTTCGCCGGTGAAAATTTACTGGAGACTAGACTAATTACTCTTTACGATCCAAACCTTGTTCATTGGCACTTTTTGACATTCTTGATTTTTTCGTGTTTGTACTTAAGTTTGTGTGTAGAAGTTTTGAATTCGCCAGCTCTCGACAACAATTATTCCGGTTTCGGATTTTTTGGCCAGCTTCATTTGGATTCGCAAATTAAAAAATTGTTTTGTTGTCGTTAAAAAATCCAATTGTTACTAATAATTGGTATTTATTACAGAGTCATATGGTTCTTATACAAGGGATTCTCTCGGATTTTTCGAAAGAATTAATTTTTATCTTCGAGGTTGTGATTAAGACTACACCACCTTGCTGCGCCCATGATAGCCTTTTCGTCAAAAAAGACGTAATGTTTTCTAGCTTGAGAGAAATCTTCAATATGGAGATTTTAATTATACAAATCATTAATTTTCATCCTTTTGAATTCGTAAAGTTTTGTTCGATTCTTTATTAACTATTTAAATAGTGATCTTGCAAAAAAACAAAAAAAAAGCCTCCGACTGTATGGTCACTAAGTTTTCTCATGCCTGTATCGCTGCTGAGCACACCTACTCAAAATTCTTTCTTATCAAGCCCTCTAATACACACCGATGCTCCTGACACTAAGCCTGGTGAGGGCTCACCCAGGAAAGCTAGGTCTACTACCAAAGTCAAATTTGCGGTATTCAATTAGTTTCGGCCATAACACACCTTCGAAAAGATGCTTCTCAGTGGATCCATCACTTGTAGTCAGCACACTCACCGAGTCTTTTCAACAACTACATGCTTATGTCGGTCTCCCGTGGTATGCGTTGATTCCACTCACAACATTTGGGCTAAGAGCAGTCTGGACTCTCCCCTTAGCGGTGTTGCAAAGACTACGCATTCAGAAGCAAAATGGCCTTCGTCCTATTGTTGCCGCCACGGGCCCAGCCGTTCGCTTGAACTTGGCCAAAAAGGCACTGAGCACCGTCAAAACTCCTGATGCTGCAGTATCATCTTTGCTTTCCCCCATGAAAAAAATGCGCTACGAGGAGATTATGGTGTTATCTACGAAAGAGGTCCGCAGAAGGCAAAAGAAGTTGTTCAAGGCGCATGATGTCCAACTCTACAAAAACTTTCTCCTTCCTCTAGCGCAAATTCCCCTTTGGGTTTGCATGTCGATGACTTTCCGTGACTTGAGTGGCTGGTCAAGTTTGGATGCTGTTGCCAACAAGCCGTTGGACCCAACTCTATATAACGAAGGTGCATTGTGGTTTGCCGACTTGACTACCCTGGACCCTTTTCACATATTTCCCTTGGCGGTCGGGATTGTTGCTCTCGTGAACGTCGAGTGGACATTCAAGACTTTTGAACTAATGAAGACATCTACACGGCGGAAGTTGTTTCGGCCAACTATCACCGATTCCCTTGCGAATATTTCCCGGATGACTGTCGTTTTTCTTATGGCCGTTTCCTTGCATGCGCCCAGCGCTTTGACACTCTACTGGCTCAGCTCACAACTATTTTCTTTGCTACAGAATATTTTCCTAGACTTGATGCTTCCGATCAGTTTTACTCCAAAAACAAGATTGAGCTCTCGTAAACAACGTAATCCAAATGCGATGGATGTGGTTAACCACGAGGTAAAAAGTCAGTGAGTTTGCTCATGTACATAGACCCTAGCAATATCTATTTATTGCCCAATAGAATATAGAATAATACCGAAAAATGTATATGTACGTGTTCATCTCGAAAAAAGGACTGCCAACTTCGGTGTTGTGAGGCCCACAGCATATCGCAGCGCTTATCGCGGAAGAACCCAGCAATTAATGTCTTTTCCTTCTCTATCAAATAATGCCCTCGCAAACCCAAAAGATCCTTAGAAAAGCTGCTGTCCAAATTTACCCTTTAATAACTGCAGAATTTTCGAGTCAATCAGCAAAGAGATATAACAATGAGAAATGGACGTTGAGCGAGCTCGACGAGTGGAAAAGCATCACATTACCCAAAACTTTGAAGGAAAGACACGAAACTAAAGAAGGTCTTCACTTAACAAAGGAAGAGTTGGTGCTTCTAATGGACTGGAAACTAGCCAAAGGAAAGTTTCGTCCAACTCTCCCCAAGTTAATTAAATCCAATAGTACGGAGTCCGTACTCGAGTTTTCCAAAGATGGCTTTATTATCTTCATGGACTACCTTGAACTGGTTGATGCCAAAGATTGGTCACAAATTTCATTGGATTCCTACAAAACTGTGATTCGGAGATCACTCAAGGCCTTATGCCAACTCAAAGGCGTGGGGCCTGCCACTGCGAGCTTAATTTTATCATTGCTTAAGGAAATTACAAAGTTTGCTCCCCCATTTTTTAGCGATGAAAGTTTTATGTACTTTATCACCGATGCTTCCCACCCTCTGAAGCCTATAAAGTATACGGTAAAAGAATACGTTGAGGATTTTGTGCCTGTTTTAGCGAACATGTCGATGGAAGACAAGGAATCATCTCCTAGCATCTTGGAACAAGGCGCTTGGTCTCTTAAAACATATCAACTATACAGAATAGACCGCTTGGCTGACATGAAGCTTCCATTTGAGTTGGATGATAAATATTTACAATCTATCAATTACCCCTCAGATAATCTTCCGGAAAAAGCTTCAGGGAAGAGAAACAGTTCGGAAGTGCAAGAATCTAAAAATAAGAAAACAAAGACGAATGTCTCATAGCTAGAAGATATACACTATAGCTCGACAAATTTGAAGCAAGATCATGGTGAAATATATATGGTCATATCTAGGTTATCAAAGAAACAAAACAGGAATGATTCCAAAGAGCTTCAGGCATCCATATAGTCAGTCTCGAAATTGAGCAACCTAAAAGGATTTTTATTCTCGGAGCTAAGCCTCGAAACATTTTCTCCGACACGAGTCACCATATTCTCCAACCTCGATTCCTTATTGAACTTTTGCGCTTCAAGAATCTCCGAGTTGATGATACTGGACAACACTTTTACATCATTGGAATGCCTTTCAAATAACCGATTTGCCTGGGATAATGCTTTAAGATCGCTCTTGTCATTTAAAAGAAGAACACTGGAAAGTTCTGCTAAGATTTTAGAGGAAGCTTCATCAGACTTCCGTAGAAGTATTCTCCCCATATAAAAAGCTTCCTTGAACAACTTTCTGGTTATTTCGGCGTCATAGCGCTGTTTCCCTGGAAGCTCGAATTTCAGTTTATAAAAACTTTGCAATAGCTCAATGTATTGCAGAAGCTCTAGTTCAAAGATGAATGACTCAAGTTTTTCTAAACTCGAGAATTCCCGTCGCAATATCGAAATAGCATCATTGAATCGGCGTTCTAAAATGCTCGATTTTAGCTGTTGTCTCTGTTGTGCTTTTGATGGTAAAATGCTGCGATCCAAAGGATGAACTTCATCAGCATCCTCCATGTCTTGATCTTCGGCTTGACTGATGTTTTTGGCCAAATCGTCGAGATCAGATTTGAATGATCCGAGAGTGCTCAAATATCCCTCCTGAATAAGATAGCCCTTTATGAAGTCATGCAATATAGCTGGATCATCCTGAATTTCACGAATTGCCTTTTCAAACTTATGAACACCAGTATTAGATAATGTCGTTCCTGTTGGATTGTTGATCTCGTCGGCAACCACTGATTGCAAAAGTTTCTTTTGACTCTTCTTGAAGCTTTGAATATAGCTATTAATATTAAACTTGAAACTCTTCAACCCGAAATTGGTGACAATCTTGGACTCTGGTGGATCTTCAGCAATGTTATAAGCAGAAAAGTCAGCCACTTTAAAACCTAGTATGGGAAATAAAGGTCCCAGCTCGGTTCCTTGACCAAAAATCGAGTCTTGGTACTTATTTGAAGAGATGATATCCTGTTCGCGAATCACTTTCACTATTACACCATTAAGTGTAATAAAAAGGGATCTCTCTATGAAATTGACCCCAAAACCCACTGTATCTGTTTTAAAACACTTCTTTCCTCCTGCTTCAAACAGAGAGTATGTATTAAAAGGGGCATCGACTTCGATTTTACTTATTTCTTGATCAGCTGTTGTGTGCCGGTTTGATTGAGTAAATCTTCTGTTTAAGTTGAGGGAGGACAAATTGACGTGCGTATTTTTCACGGAAGAATAGGAACAGGAGCTGTTGAAACTGACAGCAATACTTCCCTCAAACGTTACCCCAGGCTCTGCACCAAGGAAAGCAAGTGTGTCCTCATCGAATGTGTTTCCGGGAAGGTTCAGGTTAGCAAGACAAATATCACTTTGAATGTCTTTCAAATCTATCGCCAGCATGGGGGCAGATCGCGGTTCTGTCCTCTGTGGAAATTTGTCGAACTTTATATTTCTTTTGGTGAACCCCATATTGAAAAAAAGGGATGACATAGAGGACAAAGAAGAGTCGCTGGCTTGAATTATTGGCTCAAAGTTTGTGCTTCGACTGGCAGTTTGCTCAATGTGTACCTCATAATAGAAAACCCCCGTATTTTCCTGAATCTCATTATTTGATATGAAATTGTAGAAACGATTACGGGCTGCAGGCGAATCTAGAGCTAAAGTGTTCTGCTTCATAAGTTTGAGACCAATCACCGACAATCCATCTTGTATATCAGATTCAAGTCCGAAGTTTTCATCTAAAGCCTTCAAGTAGACATTCGCAGATAATGGTGTCCAATACAATGGTAAAGAAGAAAGAAAGAAGTTTCTGTTATCAGCCATTAAGTAAGGGAAAAATGAAAACTTATGTTCCTTTCTTTCACGAGCCCACGAAATGAGCGAATCAAGTGGAAATGTTTCCAAGCATGAGTTGATATTTTTATGGCCAACTTTATAAATGAACTCGCCGTATCTTGGGATTTTAAATACTGATCCCTTGCATTTACTCTGTGGCTCCACAGACACAGATGTCATCGGCGCGGAACCGGACACTATATTTCCCGAATCATTCGAAGCTCTTTGATTGGTACCCATGTCTTTACCATATGCATCTTTACTATTATTTCTGCTCGGTATGAGCCTATCTTTGAAAATCTCATAAAGCTCGTAGAGATATTCATCAGAGAGTTCGTCTGGTGGCGAGTTTCCCAAAACCCCTAATACAGATAGTTTTTCCTTCAACTTTGATATTATTAGGTCATTGATATAACCATCATCGCAGAACGAATTTGGGTCTTTTGAGAGGTCGTTTGGCAGGCGAAATCGATAAGTGGAGGAGTCACAAGGAAAAAAGTTTTTCGTTGCCAAATTAGGATCGAGCCAAAATAGCTCTTGATGAAGTTCTTGCCCTATAGAAGTATCAAGAAGATATGGTGGAATCACATAAATTATTTCGGAGCTGTTCATTTGTTAATTGTGTTAATGTGTAGATTGGATAGATGTCCGAACTTTGCGGGGCAAAACAGATAAGATACGATCGCGAGGTGACGGGGTGGAGGTCACGTGGCACAGCATCTAGCATTGGGCTGAACCAAAAAGTTAGGTGGAACAAATTTAGTAGAACGAAATCACATGTAGGCTTTTTGAGAGAAGAGTGTCAATATCTAGGGATTATATTCATATATAATTATGATAAATTTATCAATGTTGCAAGTGGCCGGAATAGATGTTAAACCACGCACTAGTTGACTTTATGAATTGAAGGTCACTTGTTGGCGCAAAATAAGCCAGCCACTTTGATTCATTGATGAAAAGATAGGCAACCCACTTAAATGTTAAGTAATTATCGAATGACAAGAGTGAAGCAGAAATTTTGATGTTTCTCGCCGATAAAGTCTAATTGGTCAAATCTGATGAGCCCTTATTTTCTAGCGCGCCAATTTCTAATACACTTTCGATTCTCGAAATCCAGACCCGTTTTCGCATCTAGAGACTAGATCTCGCATTAACTCTCATCGCTCATTCAACAAACTTTTAACACTAAGCGGTATCTATTCCTAGAAGCAGAGAACTTTGATTAAAGACCACTGCTGAAAATGACTGATGTGATTTTATCTCAAGTCGAAAGGGCTGTACCTCATATCCCGATGACAGTCATCTCACAGGGTGCGGAAGCTCTTGTCCTCTCTTCTACCTTGCATCCATACTTAGATACTGAAGGAAAATACATTGTCAAGTTTCGTCCCAGAAAGCCATATAGACACCCGAAAATTGATGCATTAATTACCAAGTCACGCACAGTAGGTGAAGCAAAATTTATGCTGAAGCTCAACAAGCTCGGTGTGCCTGCTCCTCATTTGATTCTGTTGGATGCTATAAACGGAGTTATCTGGATGAATAGCGTAGGAAATACGTTGCCTGATGGGTCTGTATCCTCCTTGAAAAACTATTTGTGGCATTTGGAGAAAAACAATGGTGATTGTTTGGGTAGTGAGGCAGAGAACTTCTGCAAATCCACCGGATGTGTGATTGGAAAGCTACACATGAATGATATGATTCATGGAGATTTGACAACTTCAAATATAATCTTACAAGGAGATGAGTCATACCTCATCGACTTTGGCCTCTCTTCATACTCCAACTTACCCGAGGATAAGGCTGTTGATTTGTATGTCTTAGAGCGGGCCGTTTTGAGTACACATTCTGACTATGCTGACAAGTACAATACGTGGTTGCTCGAAGGATATGAAACTGCATTCTCCAAAGCCAGCAAAAGTAAATTGAAAGACACAATGAAAAAGTTAGAGGACGTCCGGTTGAGAGGACGCAAGAGGTCCATGCTTGGGTAGTATCGCAAACAAGCGATCAGGGAATGATCATGGATTTCTCATTGGAAAGAATCTTCTTGCTCTTATCAAAAATCGACCTATTCGAGAAGTTTGATCATATAATGTAGGTTGAAAATATCTGCTGCCTTTTTCAGACATGGTAATTTATGCGGTACACGCTCTGATTTAGATACTGTTTAAATGGCATAATTGATTTTTACCTAGCATAAATACGTTACTGCTAGAAAGAGGTCTCTTTGAAAGGCTTTGGTCTATTCTTGCAGGCTTTCAACTCACAGATAAATCAGAAAACTTCATTCGTGACAGAAAAAGGCAATGTGTCGTGGTGACGCTTTACAAGCGTGAACAAAATAATTCCTGATGACTGGTGATTGGACATCAAAAAAAGATAATAAAAAAGGACCATCACACTCATCAAAATTATCATTCGCATTAAAATAAGTAATTGTTTAAACAATTATTTGGAGTCGCTGAAGTTAAATCAGAATGCTACTCACTCCTAGTTTTACTCCCAAATCTGCACCGCAAATTTTCAAATTTATGTATATCAATGTTTTAGATTTTCGTAGAATTAAATTGATTCGCTATAATCAAATTTCAATGAGATACTTCCAAGAGCAATTTTTCATGTTGAGGTGCCATGATCTGAACACTATCAAAGAGTACGGAATACATTGATTGTCAATGATTTATGCGGCGCAACTTTTCGAACCTTACGAACCACAATGATGTGAGCACCATCAATGAAGTAATGAATTATGGTCATCTTAAAGGTTTGAATTTTGAACGAAGCAACACAAAATAAATAGAAAAGGCTTAGTCGTGTATGCGATTTGAATATTGATTCGGGTACAATCGTTCCACCTCCTGGAAATCCCGCATTGCATGAACAATGGGATGATACAATAGGGTTATAAATTGTCACCAAGTAGTGAAAGCGAGAAATTTGCAATAAAATAATATATGTATAATACTGTTATCGTCAATTGTATTTGTAACAAGGGAATATAAGTCTAATGAATGGACCTCCCATTCAAGACTGATAAGCACTATGTGAGGGATAGTTATGAAAAATTGAAGAATGAGTATTCAACAAGAAAAGAGAATAATAAGCATTGAAACTGAAAGTAAAGTAGAAATACCTTAAGAGACAATAGCATGCCCAATGCATCAAATGATCATGGCTTAGATAATGTGGACAAGCCCCCAAGTTAAAAAATTCTCGAAACAATGTTTTCTGTGTCAAGAATGATAGCCAGTTCAACTTTGAAGATTAACAGGAGATAAGATAGCTTAAAAAGGGAAGTTTGATTCCGACTCGCGAACTCACACTTAATGATTCAATTGGTTTCTCTCTACAGACGGCCGCAGATAACCAATTTGTCCAAGAAGCATCAAGCTTTTCTCCAAAACCTTCGAAAAATCCAGCAAGAGCAAACAATAACGAGCCAGAACGAGCCAGAACAAAACACAAACCCAGACCGCAGATGTTAAATCAGCGGGCGAGGAAAGAGGTAAGCAAACCAATTTTTCTCAGCGCCAAAACTTGTTACCTTCCAATGTGGAAGATCATGATAGTAGGGAGGAGAGGTACAACACGCTTTCTCAGAATACAAAGTATATGTCAAAGTGCAAGACTTTAAAATTTTGTTGTTAAAAAAAAAAGAGTGTTTTGGAGCTGGTAAATAAGTGGGCTTGTTTCCAAACAATCGAATACATGACCTAGATGAGGATTTATGTATGGAAAAGGTGACTTGCTCATTGGCCTCTTTGTATGTATCCTTTCTTGAAAATTAATTAGAAAAGGATAGTTATGAATATGATATCTTCAGCCGAGCAATCGGTTTTTTTGGGGCCAAAAAAGAATAGACTTAACCTGCCCAATATCTTGATAATAATATATGTTGGCATCTAGATACCATTTTTTTGATTCATAGGGAGCTAATAAGTATGATTTGATGTTCTTCGTCAACATGCCTATAATATGATTAGTCACATCATTACAAAGCGAGCTCTATATGGGGAAGGTTAAGACTATTACTGGTTACTATTAAAATCCGGCGACTTCTTCTGCTATTCCTGAAACTTCATTGTTAGAGATAATATTAGTTTAGTTCTACCATAAGCAGACAGTAAGTTTTTGTGTGTACTATGATATTCACGTTACTTCGTTTTAGATTCCCGGACTTTAATCGAACAAGATCCGCATCGAAGGTCGTACAATAGGATTAGATATTGTGCTTTTCTTTTATTAGGAACATCAGAGAAGCGTCCGATTAGAAGGTGATCATGGAGATAGACAATAAAATTTGGCTTCCATGACACCCTTTGAAATTGAATTCAAATAAGGTGGTTATTTCGGGTCTATTTTGGATAATGGCTGTATGTGGACAGAATTATTTTTTGTGCTCGAAAAATAGAAAGACAAAAGAGAATTTTCAATTCTCGAAAGGAGTAAGTATCAAACAATAAAAACTAACAAGCCTTCTTGAAGAGGTTGGATTCGAATTTGTGAATTACCGCAACGAGTGAAGTCATACAGTGGTTTTAAAAGTACAATGTATTTCTTTGGGTTGGAATTTGTTTTTATGTACAATGCAATGTGGATTTATCCTGGATCCTGAATAGCTTTCTCTTAACTTAGGAAATATAGACCTAAAAGATTGTAGGTGTTTCAAGTTGGCAAAGTCCCTTTATTTGCATTTTTGCTAAACCGTAGTGCATTTATTTGAAGTTGTGATAAGTATGAGAGTCTCGGATTGTCCTTTAAAGTTTTTAGAAGTGAAAAAAAAGAGAAGAACCTTAGTGAAAACAATGAGCATTTAGAGACAAAAAACTTCTCGGACAACAGACGGAAACCAAAGCCGTCACCACATGGGGGTGCAGACACAACATCATTTACTAAAGTCACCATTGTATTTCAACCCAAACCTATAAATTATGGAAATAATAAGTATCATAGAGTAAGTTGCTATTGTTGCGGAGCTAAATAATACATCCACCAAATTGTATTGCTCGGATGAAGGCCTGTGAGAACACGGGGGTATGGGGTCTGTTTTACTCGTGAATAAACCCTTGAGTCTAACTCAAATTTGATTATGAATTCCATTTAAAAGCAATTTCTCAAATTGGAAGGAAAAAATACTTGTCAAAAGCTTCTATGGACGGCCAGAAGAAGAATTATTTTGAGAAAAGAGAATAATAAAACCAAAGGGACTATTGCATTGGCAAGGAAGTAATTTCTAACCTATTGTCTACTCATAGTTTCTGAAACAAAGGTTAAAGACTGGGATAAATTCTTTGAGCAATTTCAGATGATATGATAGGCCCATTATTGATATAAAAGTGGAGGATTTCATTCCTTTGAAAGTCTGCTGACAGAATTATCCACTAAAGCATTGGAATACCACTTAGCTGGAAAAGAAAGAAGCATTAAATTTATGATGAGCCACAGTAACAAGACAACCGAAAACGCCAATGCCCATTCGGGTGGGCATGGAAAATGCCCTCAGCCTACTCCAGCTCTTCGGGACCCTCCAAACTGGCCTAGCAAAACCGGTGAAAAATCTGGAGACGGACGCGACAATAATCCACCAAGAGATCAAAGATAAGGACGGACAAAGAAACAACATCAGCGGTATACCTGCAAAGTCAAATGTGTTCAGTTTCAATTGATTGAGTAAAGAGAAATTGATTTTTTTGGCTTTAACTTTTTATATTAATTATGTATCGATTTTAACTCCTTGAATTCCAATGATTATTTTAAAAAAGGTAGACCCTCTCACATGGTACAAATCTAACAACTGCCTTATAAATTATTGCTAAACGAATATTTGATTTTTATCTGCTTACAGCTTATAGACCCCATGAGCCAAGACTTCCCTAAAATATGGATTTTCATGCAAAATTTTCTCAATACTTGGAACTTCATTTTATCATAATTAAGTCTCGTTTAGGGGGCGGGAGAACATTTGAGTTGAAAAAACAAGGAAATTGTGAATATTTTTGGAGTGACTTTCAGATATAGCCCACAATAAAAAAAACCCAGCTCAAACACTGTCCTTTTTTGACGGGATTTCTGTATTAAGAAAACTAAACCAAACTACCAATCTTTCAATTTTAAGATTATTTTTCTTTGTAAAAGAACAATAAAGTTGAACGCGCGACAATTAAACAATAAGAAGAATGTCACTAAGTTAGTGTGTGATAAAAAATTAGTTTTTGAATTCATAACTAAATGGGAAAGTTTCGTTAGGCAAAAAAGAAAAAAGAAAAGAAGAAAATATCCACACACACACACACTTAAAGAGCCTTGAAACCCTTGATCTATGAAGACCGCTCGAACTTTCGAGATCAGATACCGCTCGACTTACCATTTACAGATAGCGGTACTAAATGAGCAGGCCCGTTTATGTATATACTTTTTTTGCCCCCGAGAATTACGTAAATTGGGAAAGCACCCATTCCAACACCTCGTTGTGGGTTCTCACTTTGCATTTAATCCGGTACCAAGGCAGAACATCTTATAGATTCTGGTCTTTTCGCTCAAACGAATACGATGAAAGTAGAGGGTAAATATTCTGTTAACTATTAGCGTAGAATGTAAGAAAAATTGGATTACGAGTCATGTTTAAGATTTTCGTTTTATAACAAAATTTGTCGTGATGGATTAATTGTAAACGATATAATTGCGCTCATGACCCTTTATTTGGATCTTTCTTTGAGATATTTGAGTTAGATTGCGAGAAGCTGCTTATAGGTTTTAAATCAGATAATTCCAAGTATCCGAAGTGACAAGAGTTTTGTGATCGTTTCAACCCATGGTTAATTTCATTGTACATTTTTCTTGGCTGATGTAACTAAAATTCAAACTTTTGATGTCGATGTTCATATTGTGGCACCAAATTCTATGTAGATTCGGCCTATATCGTTTAGTAATTAGAATAATTGACCCAAAAATACTCTTTTATTTAACTGATTCGAAAGAATTGTTTTTACACCAACATCAGCAACGAAAAAGATTCATTTATCCCATTGGAACGCGAAGACTAGAACCTAAGGAAATGCCTGACACCGCGGACTTCTGACAGGCAGATTAGACCGTGAACAGGAAATACCTTTGTATAGTATTAAACAACTTTCCATAAGTTCACAGAGGTCACCAGAGATCACAAAAACCTAGAAGCATCCAATTAGAGGTTAAGGACTTCAAGATTGAGAAGACTACAAGTTGAAAGGTTGTACAACAACAAGGCTGTTCATCTGGAGCAAGATTTGGATATGAAAATCTGTAATTGTTCTGATAAGTGATTTTGCGTTGAAAAATATCATAAGGCTTTTGAAGAGGCTGACGCAAACTAATTCAAGATCAGAAAGGGCAGATAATCAAAGTTACAAAATATTGCGGAAGAATTTGGAGTTTCAGGCTTGTACAGTTACGTGTAAGGTCATGTTTTGGGTCGGGGAAAAGACCTAGGTTTCGATAGTGGTTCTTCATCGAAACAAGAAAAGCATAAATTTGTAACTGATGTGTCACGGATCACGGAGATTCAATCTGACCCAGATAAATGGAAATTTTTTCATGTTATCTTGATTCTTAATATAAATACTGTGGAAAGATATAATCTGTCATTCAATTCAGGAAGGAGGGAGAAACAAAAATTTTCACGAGCTCGGAATATAGCAAAAAACAAAAAAATAACAACGATTCAAGCACGTATGACTTAAAATCTGATACCGTACTGGTGGGAATCATTTGGAATAAACATGGCCACATGAAGTTTTTTTTTGACGAGAAAGAACAGTTGAACAGGGTTTCGCAGGGTGCCGCAATAATTGTACAGTTATGGATAACTATTCCAAGAGATCTCACCAACAGCAAAGGGTATTACGGTATTCCTAATGTTTGAAAGCCGATTTAGGACGTTTGGCATACGTAAGCTTTACTTCTATTTATCTAAAATCTAGAAGCAGGTTTTGGCCTAAGATATATTTGTCGTGAGACAAGTGAATCACCCCAAATGAATTCTTTAAGTTTGAAACATCGAGATGAAGCACAATCTGAAGTTGTATCGAGGTGCACAACATCAAATGATTGGAACACACAACAGTTCAATATGGATGGAATGAATGTATGTGCTAGCAATTTTCAAGTTTCTCTCAAGTATCAAGATTACTTACCAGATCGCACAGATCAAGAATCCAAGAAGATATGAGTAACTCCGAGATTCAGAAACAAGGTTTTTTTTTTCCTACTTCACGTGCCACAAAATAAAAGCGATAAGAAACAATTATGGTTAAAAAACTTCAAAATTAACCTTCATCTTTGCGTCAGACAAGTATTTATAAGTCCCTCAATCAATTCACTCTAATTTATCGACCATTCCACTGGCATTCGCATGAACTGGCTCTCTCGTGTTTTTACTTCTAGGCCACATAGATGGAAGTTTTACCACCTGAAAGCGCGGCTCGATACATCTCTCCGTAAACCACGAACGTAGTTTGTTTTCAATGAGCTCAGAGATCTTAGGCACATCCTGAAGCTTTGCCCTAGAGCCAATTAACGATTTTACCGAGAATTCGAGCCTGTAGTCGGGCGAGAAAGAAAACATAAGTGCAGTTCCACCACCCCCGGGGTTGTCCAGTGTGTCATCTGAGTTCACGGAAAAGTCCGCGTCATTCGTATTGACCAAAGATACCGTCAAGCAACTCGAAAAGCGAACCATTGACACAGAGAGCTGCACAGGAAGAATTGCGGTAAGAGGTCTAGGATAGTTTAGTAGAAGGCGGGTTTCAATCCCTAAGGTGAGAGTATCAGATAAATCGACATCAATTTTTGCTTCGAGGCGACCGGAGTCGCTTGCATTGTGTTTGATACGACAGTTTGAAAATATCGGGAAGTCGTCACCGATATCAATTTCCGTCAACTTGATTTTATCTAAATAGTCCGGTAAATCCAGATTTTCCAAAAACTCGCTCAAAGAGTGGTAAATGTTATCCGCTAGTAAAGCTTCAGTACGGAGTTGAGAAATTGTTTGCGCCACGAGAACATTAAACCAATCTAAACTTTCCGGATTATGATTGTTGACATCGTAATATGTTTTTTCAAGTATGGATTCGAGTTTCGAAGTGCCTCCTGGGCCCTCTGTCCCTTCAATTTTATCCTTTCGATCTCTTTTAACAATCACACCCGAGGCATCACGCTTAACAGATTTTCTTACGGCATCAGATGAAGAGGGGGACTCAGAAAATACAAAAAATTTGATGAATATTAACACTAGAATCACAACACTCAACTGACCACATACGAGGCCCTGTGTAAAGCTCCAGCCATTGCCTGGGTGGGCTGGGAGAAAGTAATGTGCATCCAGTCCACTCTCTTTCAAAATGTCATTCGGATGGAGCCCAGACTTGGCCATCAGGCGTTGATCACTGAAGTATTTATCATCAGACATGATTAGCCTAATTGAAGCTTGCTTGTGATAGAATAATCACTAGTAGGGATAACTTGGAATCGGCAGTTAGAAAGAGCATGTCAGAAAGCCTGGAGTTCTCATGACGCCAAACAAAAGCGCGCGCCTCTATGGCGATATTCTGAGATTGATGAGGGTTATGAAGAAATCTACGGAGAGCAATGAACATAAACAATTTTTTAAAATTTGTAGGAGTAATATGAATTATTGTTTGAAAAAAAAAACCAATCCCTAAGTGTATTCAACCATCTTCGATTTCTTCTCTTGTGCTGCTTGCGCACAACTCTTCGCAATTTCCGGCATTCTCTCTCTAATCTATCATTTTAAAGCTGGGCACATGCCCGCAATCTTCCAGCTCATTCTCAGCAGCACACAAGGATTTGTCTCTGTAAATCCTAGTACTCCTTCCGCTTCTTGGGCTTTTTGTTTGTCTTGTTAGGCGTCCTTGCGCCATCAGTCTTTGTCTCTTTCTTTGGGGTGCCGGGTACGGACAGAGAACGTGTGACACGCTTTGGTTCATCGGCAGCAGAGTCTTCATCATGAGAATCATCACGTCCGATCCAATCCTTGAAGTTACCCAATATAGATCGAAGAGGCTTGTCATTTTTGTTGACGATATATTTCGAAGCGAACTCGGTCAAGGGACTTGAGGGACGAGAAGCATCGTCAGTATCACTGGCAAGCGAAAGACTGCTATTACTTGAGTGTAAATTGTTTTCATTCTTCTTTCCGCGCAAGTATTCACGCACCTCGACGTACAAGTCTTTGGACACGTTATTGAAATTGTTTCTGTTCTTCATCCAGTAAGTCCTAAAGTCGTTAATGTGCTTTTTAAACTCCAATTCATTTTTCTTGAACCAACTCACATTCAACTCTTTTCTGGTTGCACCTCTGGCAAAATTTCTCATGAGGTACTTGTCGTAGTCACGAATGATTTTGGTAATAATATCAGAAGTAGAGATTCCTTCGGTTCTTTGCGTGGTCAAGAACATACCTTGTTCTTTAATTGGCTTGTAAATATCGTCAGAATCAGCAGAAGCGTATGGCAAGTCATCATGGGCCACATAGTCAATGCGATGTTTCAGCAAAAAGCTGGGAGTCACACACCATGGGGCATCAGCAATAACCTCGTCGACCCACTTACAGTGCTTCAAAGTTTCGACTCTGTGTTTGTCTGAAAGGACGGTCAATCCCTTACGTTTTTGTGTTTCCTTGTCCGATGGAATGCCACATACCAACTCGACATTTTCAAACGATTTTTTCGCCTGCTCCAATTGACGCATATGGCCCAAATGAAACAAATCAAAAACACCGTCCGCATAAATTCTAATGGGCCTATCTGTGGGAGGCAAGTTAAACTTATAACCCAACGGTCTATACTTACGGAATTCCTCAGGGAGTTCAGCATCCAATTCCTTCTCCCTGGCCTCGAATTCCTCCTCTTCCTTAGTTTTAACCTTGCGTCTTTTGTGAGATCCATCCTCGGTTCCACTGTGCTCATTTTTGTCGTTGTCAGAATTTTCTGCCGACCCGTTGTTTGGGGATGAAACGTTCGATTCGCTTCTTTTTCGCTTGCGGAAAAGCGAAGTCAATTTGGGTGCAATCAAATCCACAGAGAGCGTTCTCGTAAGCGGACTATTAATATCCGACGCCTCGGCGTCTGTTTGTTTGGCCATGGTACACAGTCAATTGAAAAGAAGTAATTCCTGGGAAAGTGGTGAATTATTTTTGTGGGAATAAGACTGGGATCACGTGGGTGCACCTGAAAAAGCGATCTCGCGATCCGTCGGCACACAGAAAAATTGCTCCTTAGTGGCCAGTGGCCACCTTATCGCACTGATTCAGACAGACTGCACCACTGTGAGACACGCCCTTAATTTCCCACTTTAGATTCTAAGCACACTGCACGGAAGATCCTTGTTTTACCACTGCTTTAATTTCTGCTTTTCTGCTTTTCTAAATTTTTTTCCTCTTCGTCGAGATTTTGGTAGATGAGATACTTAATGCGTCAGACTGATTAAATAAGAGAAAGCTACTAATTACCACGAGAGCTCCTTGGGACAGAGCTTATTTTTAAAGCAGGCTGCGGGTGCTCATTGACCGCGGTGGTGGGGTCACAGTCAATCGTTCACACTCTAATTTTGCCAAAAGAATAACAACTCACAGAATATCATCTTTTTACTCGGTGAAAAAATTCACGCCCCGTGGTACCAGAAATAAGAATATCCTCAATTATATATGACTATCTCTAAAGTTGAGAAGAACTAAATTTATGTTTGAAATTCTAACCACTTTCCAGCTTCTGACTGCTCCCTACGCGCAAGTCCGAAGAATCTTTCGATGTGAATTACTGCCATCAATTGAATCAAGTTGTGGGGTTGATCTTGAGTAACGGTAGTTTGCAAATGAGCGCAATAATTACTTCCTATTCCAATGTATAATGATGCTTTTAAATTTCCATTATGATTTTTAATTAATTCCTGCTCCTCGAATAAATGATCCTTACATACAATATATTTAGTTGTGCAGAAAGCAGAAAAACAATTGACCCAAGGACAACAAATATGAATGAGATTGACATATAAGCAATTATAGACTCGCTACACTCATTTTGTGCTTATTTTATAAAAGTTGGTTATGTTTTTGTTTAGATTGCTGTTTTTTCATTATTTTTCAAATTTGTTTTTCGCAGCAATTTATCACATGCAACCGTAGCCACCAAGAAAGCAAACCATTGCGACTAAAGAAAGTCTTTTGGACATTTTGAACGGCACCATGTAACATGAAAACGTTCACTCTTTCGTATGCGTGCCTCTATCTTCAACCGATTTTTTTTTATTTTTGTTTTTCAGTCGGCTCTCAGTTTAGCTCGTGCGGCATAACATTTTGATCCTAGGCTACATCTGCTTTCCGGCCTTGCGCTGTACGCACTTCAAGCGCACAGCCATTACCACTCTCACCACTCCAACCTTAAGCAATGAAAACGCCTTGCCTCACTGATCTTCGCTTCATTTCTCCGCTGACATTGCGGGCATGGTTCACATCCAGGTCGCCTACTGGAAATGGAAAGTTCGCTGTGGTCGACGTGCGTGATTCTGACTTTGTGGGTGGCCATATCAAAGGCTGTTACCACTACCCCGCAGGCGAGATCTACGAGACTTTGCCCGAGCTCCGTCACCGTCTCCTTGAAAACAAAATTGATGATGTCGTTTTCCATTGCGCCTTATCACAAGTGCGCGGTCCCAAATCCACCCTCGCATTTTTGAGGACTTTACAGGAATTGCCTGAAGACGAACGCGATAAGTTCAATGGCTTGAACGTGTGGGTGTTGTCCGGTGGCTTCACAGCATGGCAAAGCCTATATGGCACCGATAGTGAAGTGACTGAAGGCTTCCAAGAGGACATTTGGGAGTAATACAGTTAATTAATTTACTTTGAGATAAAAAGAACATGGTTTGGTTTGATTTTGTTTTAGCTTTGTCTATAATGTAGTAATATTTTTCTTCTTCATTGCTCTTCAAAAAAGTAGCACACCAGTTTACAACTTGCATTCTTTTGACTTTTTAGCTTTAGATTAAATTTGGCTCGTTGTAATGAGTTTGTGGCTGCTGCCATTGTTGTGTGGACTGCCATTGCTGTTGCCCCGGGTGCTGCCATTGGGCTGTTTGTTGTGTTTGTTGAAAATGCACGGGTTGTTGGTAGTTTCCGGTTGTTTGACGCATCAAATCCGTCCTGGCATTTTGGAGGTGATAATTTCTCACCTGTTCTTGCTGAGTTTCAGGGAAAACTGGCACTGTAGGAAGGTTTTCCAAGCCACCTGCCGTGGGTTGGGCTTTGATCAATTGCGGCTTTTGATGATCTGATGCAGAATTGAATGCTCTGGTAGTGGCATCAGACACTTTGAAGGGATTGCTTCCGGTCGCTGACGCATCAATTTTTCCTGGAATAGTCGCATTGTTGAAAGTGAATGCTGTAGTTTGACTATTTGAGAACCTTGTGCCACCAAATGGGTTTGTTGAGTCCACTGAAATCTTGTTACCTGTAATAGATGGCGCCATTTGAGAAAAGGGATTGGTATTCGATCTTTGCAAACTATCAGCTGGATTTGTAACCTGTGAAGAGAATCCCGCATTTGGCGGCAATGCGTGAGACTGGAACCCTGTGTATTGTTGAATCACAGGCTGGGACTGGGCAGCCATGAATGGATTAGAGCCCGTTGGTTGTTGTTGTTGCTGTTGTTGCTGCATTTGAAATTGAGCCTGTTGTTGCGGTTGCTGAAATTGTTGTTGCTGAAGGAATTGTAATTGTAATTGCTGTTGCTGTTGAGCCTGTTCGGGTAGTCCTTGCCCATAGTTACCAAAGCCGGCTCCAGTGGGATTTGTATTGATCTCTGCCGAGGGATATTGAAAGACAGGGGCAAAAGATGCAGGCAAAGTGGAGCTCCACGGATTAATAGTTGCTTGTTGGACCATTAGCGTGTTAGGCCCCAGAATACCCGAATTAGGATCAGCCTGGAATGAGGAAGTCACTTGTTGCTGATTGGTAGGCTCCAGTGGCTGTTGTTGATTTGCTGGCTGCTGAGATGACAGCTTGCTTGTCGCGTTAACTGGAGTGGCACTCTTATTGTTTTTTGATGTCAAATACTCGGCTCGATGTTGCTCAAACAAGGGGTCATTGAGGTATTCTTCCAACGATGACGTCAATGCGGTCGGGGCGTGTTTAATTGTGGGAACATGCAATTTGGTAGCGTACTCAAGATGTTTTGCAACCCGCAAATAGTCGATTACATATTTGGTCTGGTCCACAAACTTTTTGTAGACATCTAAAGCACGAGAAGCATCGTTGTGGAACATCTCGAAGTAGTGTTCCAAAAGATTAATAACACCTTCGTTTAATTCCTGAAAAAGTGCTAAAAGATCGTTTACGAGTAAGCGGAAAGCTGTGAGTACAATATCGTTCTTGATCTCGGCCTCCAAAAATGAATTCTTCAAAAGTGCATCGATCTGCTTTTGAACACTTTCACACTCCCGAAGCAACCCTTTTTCCACTGGAAGCTTGCGCAACCGACCACCGTCCTGGGATACTGAGTTGTTTACGCGTTCATCTCGCACATAGTCGACCCGGGTATCGGCAAAATGTTGCACTCGGATATGCAAATATCGACTGTATTTCATGATATACCGGACATCCGAGGTGAGTCCCAGGTGACGGGAAATATTGGAGCGGGATAAATTGAGCATATTCGGGGCCTTATCGGCCAAAAATCCCAAAGTTACATCGAGATCGCCCTCTCTTATCATAATATGGATGACCAAAAGTGCCTTGTAAACCACCAGCCACGAACTATCCTGGAGTCTCTCATTCAAGGTACGCATGATCGTAACAAAATTTTCGGACGATACTTGGTGAGTCATCAGAGTGGCCATAAGAATAGGCTCGAGGTATTTGGGCTTTGGGGCGGCTATTTTTAGCTTGGTCGCCCCCTTCACAATTTTGGCATAAGTGGTCATATTGAGATAATCTACGGTGATGAATCTATGCGCTGGTAAATTGATGGGATGAAAAATCAATTGAGTAGGCTATTAGTCTTTTAGGAGTTTTGCTTTGAAAAATTAGACCTAGAATTTAATGGAAGAACGCGTGGGAAGAAACGTACCTGAAAGAAAAAATAACTCTTCGGAAGTGTTTTGGCTTGCTAGCCCCGGGGTCTGTCTCACAGATTGCTAGTGCAGGAAAATGGGCGAGCGTGGCTGGTTTTAGGGGTTAGATCCGCGAATGCCGAAGTTGTCTGTCTCGGCCTAATGGTCGTAGTGATCTGTAAAATATATATACATACTTTTCTTGACTTGCTTTAAGATACTTATTTACTCAATTTTCAGAACTATTCAGTGTCCTTATATACGCATGTCTTTTCTCGTCATTTTGTTGCGCAGTTAGCTAATAAATGCTTCTCCTTCCCTGACTAATAATCTGAGACTTCGTATCAATTGCATTCAAAAAGGGAATCTCATCATCGACTCCTACTTGTTAATTCTTCTGTATTTTGTATGGCGAAAAATAGCATTAGTCAGTTCGTCACGTTAACGCAAGTGGTTATAAAATTACAGAGGCAAAGCTGCGTATCGGCCCGGGGCTGGGGTCGCATGCGAGAGGAAATCCCGGCTGTGTCTCACTTCAACGGTCACTATTTTGCTTTGAACCAATGTCGCCGTCCATACGACGACAAAAGTAACTAGGAATCTCCATCTTCACAACCACCTGTGGTTTTGCTTGCTGTATCTTTTGTCTTTTTTATTATTGTTATGTTTTTTTTTTTTATTTTTTTTTTTTAAAATTCTCACTCACAGATTCTTATTATTATTATTATCATCATTTTCATTTTTTGCATTATCGTTCATTCTAGTACAATCCTCTAGTATATATTTACAAGCCCCGATCACTTTGCCTTCATGCCACCTCTCTTCTCCAAGAAATCCTTGGCCTCGTTTACTTTTGTAGCCAAGAAAGAAGAACCACCCTTATCCGGGTGATTGGCCATCATAAGCTTTCTGTGTTGTTCCTTCAACTTGGCTTTGGAAAGAGTGCTTTCTTTGAGGTTCAAGATCTGCAATGCTTCCTTAGCACTCATCTTGGCACCAAAAGACCCCTTCAAAAACGCCTTACCGTTAATACCTGGTTGCTTTGATTTAACAAACCCTGATGCAAAGTAAACAACTCCAAGGGCACCAAATCCCGTTACCCATGGATGTTCACCCATCCAGTCGCAGGTCTTGTCAAAATACCACTCTGCAGTGCCTTCAGCAGCCTGTTTTTTCTGTAAATGGCCAGTATACATTTGCTGTTGAGAGTTTTGGCTCTCACCGGGTATTGGTAGCGTTGGGACTTCCATGTTGCGTATGGTTTATAATGTCTGAGTGATTCTGTCCATTGAAAAATTTCGTGACTTAGCTGTGTCAATCAAGTCACGTGCGCGCCACCACCACCGATCGTGCCTGCGGCTTAACCACTGAGGATGCAAATGAAGGATTATTACAAAAAGGTTAATTAGATGAGGCGAATCAAAACTTGGGGCTTTTAGTCTAGAGTTTTTTTGCGTCAAAAATTCAAAACCGTTCATTTTTCTTTCATAGATATTTTAAAATATCTAATCAGTTTTTGTTAGTGGTAGCCTTCCAAGCTCATCCTTCCCCCAAATTTCAAACAAATATAAACCCGTGCACCGCGCGTGGTGAGCAGGTTTATCAATCAGACATTTTTTTTCCATCTCATCTCATCCCATCCCCATCTACAAACTTCTTGCATTTAGATCACACAAAGCACACACAAATATTAGCATATAAATATGAGAATCTACTCGTGCCATTTTTGCTCATCGCCAGTATATCCCAGTAAGGGAATTATGTTCGTGAGAAACGACGCCAAAGAGTTCAGATTCTGCCGGTCGAAATGTCACAAAGCTTTTAAGCAGAGAAGAAACCCAAGAAAGTTGAGATGGACCAAGGCTTTCAGAAAGGCTGCTGGAAAGGAGTTGGTGGTGGACTCTACCTTGACTTTTGCTGCCAAGAGAAACGTTCCTGTCAGATACAACAGAGAATTGGTGGCCACGACTTTGAAGGCTATGTCGAGAATCGAGGAGATCAGATTAAAGAGAGAGAGAGCCTTCTACAAGAACAGAATGAGAGGAAACAAGGAAAGACAGCTCGCTGCCGACAGAAAATTGGTGGAGACCAACCCAGAATTGTTGAGAATGAGAGACGTGGAGTTGAGAAAGAAGGCCGAGAAGGCTGCTGCACGCGAGGCGGAATCCGAGGACGAGGACGAGGACGAGGACGAAGATATGATGGATGTCGAATCCGAAGAGGAGGAGTCAGACGAGGAGCTCAAACAGAAGGTTGTCTTGAAGGCAAAGAGAAAAGCAAGGGCTTAATGTACATTAGAAGAAACAGAACGGGCTTCATAAAGATATACGAGCATTATATAAATATTATTTCGGTATTTGGGCTAGTAGGACTATTAATCACGTAGTGTTAGGAAAGTACTTCCAAAAGTTTAGGGGAGACTATGTCTCTCCTTTGCGAATACTTCAGACACGAACAGACTATATTCCACACTGAAAAAAGGGTATCACTGTCTTGAACGTTTAACTTTGTTTGACACGAGAAATTATTGGCCAGAATGGTTTCTGCGGCTTATGTTCTGGCTCATCTGGGTTGTCTGTAAATTCTGTTTTTTCCACCTCGGGTAGATACTTTTGGTATCTTGCTGCTTCCATCATCATTGCAACAGTTGATATGTGTTCTTGGCTATGAATTTGATGGAGCTGAGCCCTTTTAGTGGCTTTGCTAAACCCTTCATATTCATCTCGACTCCTCTTACAGGGAGTAGGGGGTGGAGTTAGGCTGGGAACCGGGGCATTTGTATATGTGAAGAAAGACATTGTGAAGTAGCGGGACTTTTGGTGATGCGAATATATAATCTTTGATTTTTCTTAAATCTATTTTGTGGCGTTCGTATTTTGCGGGTGAAAGAAATAATCCAGTTGGTAACTTTAACAGTGGATAAAAAACATTTAATTGCACCGCTATGAGGCGCGTTCAATGGCCCACGCGACGCGGCTCCTCCCTCTACTTAAAAGCAAAGCACCGCGGGCCCGTGCGGGCCCCATGGAAGGAGCCTCTTTCTCAGAAAAACTAGCCCCGCGTTGCGAAGCGCATCAGGTTTCAGGCCCCGAGATTTCTGACATACAGAGGACCAAGCCAGTGTGCTTTTATTGTAAAGACTTTTTTTTTTCTTTTTTCCTTTTGAACACAAAAATGGCCCCGAACAGCGCAAATACGCGTATCCTTCTGAGAACAGAAAGTGAAACGACAATATTTGTCAAGAGTGGCACGCCCTTTGTGTCTGCTCTCAAAAGAATTGACAGATTATTAGAAAAGTTCGATAGGCAACCGACAAATTACAAACAATACCAGCAAGGCCAGTACAAACACGTCAAATATATAACGGTCAAAGCTATGGGATCCGCTATGGAGAAGGTTGTGTCTATTGCACTTCACTTCCAAGAAAATTCGGGCTATAGTGTGGACCTCTTTACTGGTACCGTGGAAGTGGTTGATGAGGTTAAGGCCGAAGAAAGACATAAGACAAGAGATGAGAGTGATACCGAGACCGAACTACTAGGAAGAAACGTGAGTTATGTCGAAGCGAAAATATGGCTCAAAAGAAAATAAAAGCTTTGTCAAAAAGTATTCTTTCGAAACACGCTAATTTATGCATTATATTACTGAGTACCCAAAAAAATTACCTACCAAATTATTCTCGACAAGTCTTGATTATGAGAAATAAGTACTCAAACGTTGCTCAACTTTTTCAAACAGGATTCCTTTATGTGCAAGAGCTCCACAACGTGACGCTCTACCTTCGTGCTCTTCCTCGTTTTGCGTCCGGCATTCTGGAAATCGCTCTTCAAATCGTCATTGGCTGTTTCGTCATCAAGTTCGACACCAAATAGCTGTTCGCCTTTCTTGATAAGCTCAATACATTTTTGATAATCTTGCATAAAGTATGCCTTTTCACACGCATGTAGCATATGAACACGGTCTAGTTTCTTTGCTGAATCTAGATCTGAAAGTCTCTCCTCTTCGAAAAGCCAGTCGTCACTATTTATTTGCGGGCCCGATTCCTCAAATTGTGTTTTTTGTTCAAGGTACTCCTCCTCTGTCTGTGCTTTTCTCTGCTTGGGCTTTTTCTCTTTTAGACCTAAGTCTTGAAGTTTCTCAGTTGTTTCTTGAACTGTCTCCGTTTCAGGTTTTAGAAGTTTATCGCCCGTTTCGCTCATCTTTTGTGTGTGATTGTGATATATTTCGGTATTTTTGCCCAGCTCAAATTTGCAGAGATGAGCTTCGTGGTGAAAAGCGCGGGGCCTAACGTTCCAAAGGCTGACCAAGCGACAACGATGTAAGAAATTTGGACCCATGGTTAGCTTAAGCAAGGAGCATAAAGTTTCCACAAAGTTTCAGTAAATGTGCTATTATTAAAACAATTAAGAGAAAAGACACTTAAAATCAGATACCGAAGATTTAATACTTCGAGATCTAGACGAAACTATTATTTTTTGTGCTGGCTTACATGAAAGCCCACAGATTTCTAAGCCGCGAGGCCCAAAGTGGGGGAGCAAAATGCTTATCTGCAAATCGGACAAGAGAGCGGGGAGGTGAGCAGATGAAAAGAAGGCATAAAAATTCTTTTTTTTTTGAATTTCGCCTGTCTACTAACATATCGTTAAGATTCTGTCAAAATTTGATAATCAAGAAAAACTAAATTTTCCTGGTAATCTGAACATAGTTTCGAGCTAGATATGTTACCACTACGATGATTAGTCATTTCTGTGACATTATATTCATGCAGATCTGGCAAAACAACCGCGTCATTAGGGCCGACACTATAAATAGCGGGCGAATTCTCTTTCATACTAGACTAAGGTGCTTCTGAAATCAAACTCCCAAAGAAAGAGAACAGTGCAACAAAATGGCCAAGAAAATATCCTCGAAAACTGAGGCCTTACAATTCATTGACCAATATGACCATTTTCTCTTCGATTGCGATGGTGTGATTTGGCTTGACACTGAGGCTATTCCCGGTGTGGTGAAATTTATAGAGTGGTTACAAGAACGCAACAAGTCAATTGCGTTTGTTACGAATAACTCCTCCAAATCCCGAGACACTTATGTCGAAAAATTCAAGGGTTTAGGCTTCAAAAATATTGAGAAGTCTGTAATTTACCCCACATGTTACTCCGCATCCTTGGTGCTCAAAGAACAACTTGGTGTGCCTCCAAACTCCAAGGTCTGGGTATTTGGTGATGAGGGGATTGAACATGAATTGAAGGAGTGTGGATATGTACCTGTAGGAGGCACCGATCCAAAGCTAGACATTGAATGGGATCCAAATTCGACTCTTCTTCGCGTTGACCCTGACGTGAAAGCAGTCGTTGTCGGGTCAACCAAAAATCTTAATTACATGCGTACAGCCGCCACTGTACAGTATCTTTTGGCTCAAGATAAGTCTCTCCCTTTTATCGGAACCAATATCGATAAGACTTATCCTGGTCCCAAGGGTATGATCTTGCCAGCTGGGGGTTCTTTGGTTAACTTTATGAGCTATACTGCCGGTAGAGATTTTATTGATGTTGGAAAACCGAGCCCTTTATTTCTAGAGACAATTTTAGAGGATCAAAAATTTGACCGAAAGAAGACTTTGATGGTAGGAGATACCTTATACACAGACATTAAATTTGGTAATGATGGGAACCTAGGAGGAGAAAATGGAGGAACGCTATTGGTTTTGAGCGGTGGTAGTTCCGCGTCAGATTTAGATAATATTGAGGACAAAACCACGGAGCCAAGTTTCTACATTGAATCTTTAGGTCATTTATTTGCTTTCCTTAAGTGATTTTTCTTGCGTGTCTCAAATAAAAGAAGACAATATTTTCTCAATGGGGACCAGTTCACGTCGGATCCTGGAACTGTTACCGCAATCATATCCTTTTGCAATGATTAATACGACTCAAAATTATCGGATAGCTATATTCGTTTTGTAAAGGTTAGAAACAAAAAATTAACAAACATACATCGATATCTATCTGCCAGTGTCCAGCGACCGTAAACCCATTTCGCGCGAAAGCCATTATCATGATTCGGGTCCAGATCGGCCCGTCTCCATATTTCTTTCACTATTTCTACAGCATTGGATAAAACTCACACCTATTTAAACCCCTCTTACGCAGGTGCAAAAAAAAAAAAAACAACTTCCCTTCTAAACCACACAGAGTCATAAGGATGTTAAATTTTACGGGATCCACCAAAAAACGTGTGGTCAATCTTGGAGACTCCCGTGGTGGCAACAGAGGAAGGTCATTTTTAGAGCAGGCACGCAAAGACCGTCAACAACGAGAACTCACGCGTAAAAAAGAGAAGAATGCCATAATTCTTCAACTGTCATTCCGTCGATTCTTGCATCTTCGCTCGAGAGCCGAGGAAATTATCGATGAATGGCTTTCGCGTGATGTTGAAAATGACCCAACCCGGTGGTGCTTAGAGGCCTCATTCATTGTTCGTTTCGGCTCCAAAGATGTTTTAGAGCATGCCTTTCCCTCAATTCACGCGGGAATTGAACTGCTGTATGATCTTTTTTCGTCTTACGATATCGCAGTGCTTGTCAAAGCATTAAACATATGTCTTGGAAGAGGTATTTCTAGCAATCAGGCCCTTGCCTGTCTAGTTAAGCTAATTGCCGGGCACCCTCTTCCTGAATCCCCCGCTTCGTTCAAATCATTGATCAAAAATGCTATGTCTTCCATGACTGCAGAGAATGCGTTAGATGCTATCGAGTTGATTTTTAAAATCAATTGCGCAGACTCGGTGGACGCTTTTATTTGCTTCTTGGCTAAAGCTCCTAGCCGCATTCTCCTGTCATCTGCGGATTTCTCTAATACAATTCTGAGTGTTTTCATCAATAATGACGCATTATTGGCTTTTCTGTCCCTCCCAGCTAAAGATCAAGTTTCTTTGTTAATAAATGTGGCGGTATCGAACCCTTCGCCCTTTTCGGACGATGATTTGCTCACACATGCAAGAATTATATCTAGAATACACATATCAATTGTCCCTGAGCAGAGCAATGATGATCACCATGGCTCAATTTCAGCACCCAAAGTTATTGTTTCGCAGGAAGAATATAACCTTTTGTCAATGTTTCTCTCTTCAAATTATGTGAGGCAGGCCTTCAAATTCTTGAGACAGGTTGACACTGATTTATGTGCTCAGGTGATGACTCAAATTCTATATATCTTTCCAAAATCAAGATTGTCACTTTGTATGATAATGTCAATTATTCCTGACTTGCCGAATTGGATTTACCATTTATTGTCTCAAAATCCATACTTCCTGGAAAACATTTCGGCCCAAACGCCATCCGAAATAAAAGTTTTAAAATTGAAACACAGCCTCGATATAAATACGGTCGCATTCGAAGATTTGATATACACTTATAACCAGATTTTATCTTCCTGGCTTGTTGTTTTTAAAGACACGGAGAGTTTTCGACAAACCGGCTTTCCTTTGGAGAATATCAAACCATATTGCTGCTTCCTTAAGTCATTTTGTTTTAATATCATTAAAGGGCAAAAGGAGCTGGAAATGCGAAAATTCAGGGACTTGAAGGAAATTTCTATCTCTGTTTTAAATCAGCTCTACATTAAGAACTTGCGGCTAAAATTTCTACCAAATATACAGTGGAATATTCGAGGATTGGAAATATATCTGAGAGAAATCGCATTAGATTCAGAGCCTGAGGATAATGATGAATCACTGGATGAAGAGGTTGCCGATAATGGGTTGCTTGATAGTCAAGTTAAACAAAAGCCTGTGGTTCGGCCTGGTTCTCAAGAATATTTTGAAAGGGAAATTTTGAATAAAGTACCTTTCTATGTCGATTTCACTACACGTGTGAAGATCTTCCAAAACTCAATCAAAGAAGATAAATCGAAGTTCGGGCCGGACTCGAATCTCTTGTTTTTTAGTGACGACATGAATCTGCATAAATTAGCCGCTGACATTAGTCGCGAATCTGTGCTAGGGGATGCTTTCGAGAGTTTCTTCAAGCTGGGTGAGAACTTTAAAAATCAATTGAAAGTGACATTCTATAACGAACATGGTCCGGAAGCCGGTATTGATGGTGGAGGTTTGACCAAAGAGTTCTTGACGTCAGTAGTCGGTGAAGGCTTCAATCCGAGCCATGAACTTTCGCTATTCAAGGAGTCTTCTTCTTACAATCTATATCCCAACGAAGACATCTTTTGGAAAACACTGAAACAAATTGATCTTACTACACAACGTAAGAGATTGATGTATACGAGATTTCTCGGAATGATCATTGGAAAATGTCTTTATGAAGGGATTTTGATAGATGTTAGCTTTGCGCCATCGTTTCTTTCCAAATGGAGGATTGCTCAAAACAATCAGAAAAACTCGATTGACGATTTGGTCTTCTTAGATCCTGAGCTTTATTCAAATCTAAACAAGCTATTAGATATGAATGAAGACCAGCTAAAAAGCTTAGATCTCAATTTTGTTATTGACGAAGTTGTGGATGGCAAAACTCTACTGTTTGATTTACAGCCACCGCATGGTGCTCAAGAGATTGTTACCTCGACAAACCGGTTGAGTTATATTCATAGGGTGTCGCATTTCAAATTGAACCAGTCCCTTCAACTACAAACAAAACACTTTCTCGAGGGCTTGTTTGAAATCATCAGGCCAACCTGGCTCAACATGTTCGATCCGCTCGAGCTACAAATGCTCATCAGTGGGGGGCATGACATCGACTTGGACGATTGGAAAAGTAATGTCCATTATGGTGGTTATTTTGACGATGACCTAACCGTGAATTTGTTCTGGGAGGTAGTCGAAGAAATGAACTCCCAAGAGCGTTGCGACTTGGTCAAGTTTGTGACATCTGTTTCTCGGGCGCCCCTTCTTGGCTTTGGTGTGATGCACCCTAAATTCGGCATCAGCCATGGCGGATCGCCAGATCGGTTACCCACAGCATCGACGTGTTTGAATTTATTAAAGCTTCCAGACTATAGAGACAAGGATTTGATTCGTCAAAAATTGCTTTACTCAATCTCTGCCAATTCTGGCTTTGACTTGTCTTAATCCCAGATTGAGTGGGGGTATAGTTGGTGATGAATGAATCCATGACATTTAATACATTGTAGACAGCTATCCTCGCTACACTAATTTTGTTGATAAACTGCATAGTGGACGTGACGTAGTATGAAACTCGCGAGCTTGACTAAACCATTGCTTTTCACACCATGATGGGAATCAGGATCATTCGAAATGTTTTGAGTCTACAATATTCACTGGTAACAATTCTTTCCCGTCCTGGTCTTCGTTATCTACATGGAAGTCCTCATGCCAGGATTATGAATCCATTGTTGCCTTTTGATGTTCTAGATGAAATCGAGAACGAGGACGTGAAGGATAAGAATGAGGAGCTCGAAAAACAGAAGAAAAAGCTAATCAAGCAAAAGAAAATTATGAAACAGAAGTTGAAGGAAGAGGATCTAGATGGTTCATTGGACAAAGAAGGTAGCTCCAAGTCCAGCCATAACAAACGCGTCACCCAGATACATCAAATAGGCTTGAGCCAAAGTATCTATAAACCGCTGAGTACCCCGAAACAAAGCGATATGGAGCCCAGTGGTGGTGGTGGAGATGGAAATGGTCCTCCCAATGGAAGCAATGAAAGGCCTGATGCTTCATCGGAAGATCCGAACAAAAAAGAACATGAAAGCTTTGAAGAGGATTCCGAATCGGAGCCCCTTGAAGAGGAGAAACCGTCTAAATTGAAAGAAACCTTTGAAAGGTTTAGCAAGTTTATTTTCAAGTGTCTTGAAACTATAGGTATAACCCTCAGTTCAGTGGCTGTGCTCGGGCTCTCGGGTTTGCTTTATCATAGATTTTACAATGCGCACGTGTTAAATAAAATGGACGAGGCATTTCAAAAAGGGGACCCAGCTTACCAACTTGCTATTCACAACAAAACAAACAAAAGATCCGATACAGAGCTGGAGCATCAAGATGAAGATCTCGCAAGGTATTGGGTAGAGAGACCCCAGCAAAAGCTTCTTGATGATATAGTCAGCGGAAAAATCAAAGGTCGTTACTTCTTGGTGGTTGGAGAAAAGGGTACCGGAAAAACCACTCTCATCATGGAAGCAATGAAAAAAACTGACGGCAGCAACGTCGCTATTTTTGATGCACATGCTGATCCTGAAATTTTCCGTATCAGATTAGGCAAAGCTCTAAACTTCGCCTACAATGAAGATTACATTGGCTCACTTTTTAGTATACGTGGACCAAGAGATACGACTGCTCTACTTGACATTGAAAGAGCTTTCAATAAATTAGAGGAGCTTGCAATCAAGCGCAGAATTCTTGGTAAAAGCGAAAAACCGTTCATTATCATCATAAACAATTCGCATTTGATCAAAGAAAATGAGGAAGGTGTAAAGCTTCTTGAACTTTTGCAGCAAAAAGCTGAGAGTTTATCAGGAAGTGAATTGGTAACTATGATTTTCAACAGCGATGATTACTGGGTCTATGAAAAACTCAAAAGATTGGGTACAAGGCTTGAGCTCATAAACGTTCGCGATTTCAATAGAAAACAAACAGTCAGTGTGCTAAAGTTCATAAGAAACAAGTTTTACCCCGCGTCGAAAAATCCAGATCTTGTTTTAGGTGAGGATTTATGCAATAAAATATACGACTTGATTGGTGGGCGACCACAGCACATAAGCCAGGTTGCCCGACATCAAGATGTGATTAAAGCATGTCATGAAATTATTGATCGAGAAAAAACTTGGTTTTTAAATCAATGTGGTCTTTTAGGTGAGGACATGGATGATGATGTCATGGAGTCCGGAAAATTCTCGCTGAGTGCCATGCTTTTGATGAGAGAATTTGTTGAAATGGATCGACAAAGAATGAATACTTTGATTTCTAAAGATCTTCCGGATGCGAAAGACATTTGCAAAGATCATCATTTGCCTGAATTACCATTATGGAGATCTCGCCAGCTTATGACTCGTCCGGACTACATTCAGCAGTATGATAATCTCAACATCTTTACTGTTGATTCGGATTCCCGTGTCCGTGCTGACTCAGTGCCAATGATGCGAGCATTCCACGAAATTGCGTCTCAGCCCAATTTCGATGCTCTACTAGAGGAGACTATCGAAAGGGTGTCCGCTATAGAATCTTTAGGTAGAACAAGAGAAATTGTTCTTAAAGATTTAGTGGAAGGCTCCACATACGATATCTCGGCTAATGGTGGAAAGTTTGTGATGGAAATGACGAAGAAGAAAGAGAATGACGAGGATGATGTTGATCTTTTCATGGAGGAAATAAGCAAAGCAGATCACAAAAAAAAGTGGTGGAAAAAAAGAATGGGTCGCTTTGATGAGTCTTATCTTCCTTCCAATGAAAAAAACTCTTGAGAGATCTCAAATAAAGTTTCCACTGAGTGATGCTCTTGTGAATGGGCTCTTGGTGAAATTCGACGCGCAGGGTTTGCGTTAGAGTCCTTACTTGTTCAACCGAGTCGAGTGAATTTAAAATACTTTTTCTGTTTATTCTTGATTAGAGAAAAAATAATTCGCATATTAAAATGCGGATATGTTGGACAACATTATTTAGAATTTTTATCCACTTGACTTTTGTCAAAGCTTTCGGTGAGTTGAGCTTGGTAGGAAGGTTCTTAGTTGTAACTAAATCACTCTAACTTCACACGGCGCGAATACTACGGTGATCTAGTCGTGTCCAACTCTAGGATAAAAATAAATGATACGCCAACATGAAGAAAGAACGTCAACTGCAATCCTTGATTTCTGTGAGCCTTAACGGAGTACACGGGCGACCAGGTAATTCTATTACTGCCTCTACCTTCATCTGACGAGCGAGCCAAAAAGCTTTTTCGAATTTTGGTTTACCGGGCTTCCGGCCTCTCGAATCTCGCCTCAGTGGTGATTTCATTTCGCAGGTACACTGCTTAAGGAATCCAATCTAGACTTTTCTGCAGAGCACCGGTGACTTGTCACTCGAGATGTAAAATGAGTCACTTCTACTTTGAAACCATGCTATGTGGTTTAATCTCGACTTGATATACAATAAGAAAAAACCCTTGTAATCCTGAAATTGATTCTAATGTACTTGCGCCCAAATGATTACATGTGATTGACAAGAGAACTTCGGAGTACCATTTCGACGTCAAAGTTTCTCAGCTGGCACCCAAAAGGTGGATGTACATTTTTTTACCGTTTATGCGTTCTTTAAGTTTTTGCCTCTCGACAAAAAGATATGAGAGAGTCTTTAGAAGTAAAAAAAAAAAAAAATCCCAAAATGGAGTTTAGATTTCAGACACTTCAATGAAAAGAGTAACGTTGCAATGCAAGAAAGTGGGGAGCGGCGCGCGTCTGTAGCTTAAATTTTGAATTAAGAAAAAGATCCCATTAATTAAAGCGAGCCATAGTCACCCCAAAGAAATACCTTTCAAAGTTAGAAGACTTTCGGCTGTGGTGTAATTTCTAACAGCTTCCAGGATTTTGCTTCTGCAAAGTTAAGATTCTACAAACTAGCTTCTCGTTCACATGCATGGTACATCTTTTCGCCGCCGCCGGAAAATCAGAGATGGTCGATTTCATCAACCACAAAAACTTCATGCACCATCTGATGCACTCGCATTGCACCATCGGAATATGATTTCAGTCTTCTGCATCTTCTAAAAAAGAAAGAAAACACTACATTTTTGACAAAATTTTGCTCTTCGCCCGCGAGATGGGAATGTCGGTCGAAACACGCGTGAACCGACAATAATTATTCAGTAAATGTCAAAAATGACCAAATTACGTGACCAGAAAATAAATTCCCATATGGGTGTCAGGTGGTGAAACTAAGAAGCCCTTAAATTCTTTGAAATTTACTCAAGAACTTTTATCCTGAAGTCTTTCGATCAATTCAACATTGCTTATAAAGCAAATCTAGACCGGTTAATACACACAAGATTGACGCACGCGCGGTGACAATCATAGCCACGTTCCTCCGTATAACGATTCGCGGTTCCTGGCTTACACAGGCCACGCCCGTAAACTTGCCGTAAATGATCCGAGTGGTGGTTCATTTTCGCCGGTCGCCGACAATTGCCCTCGTATAAAATTCCCAGATAAAATATCGCAAGAATTACTTTTTGCTTCATGTAGTTTCAACCGACTATTGGGGTAAGGATAAATTATGTGAGAAGATTTGACACAGAGCCATTACATTGGGAAACTTTTATACTCACAAAACAAGAGAACTTTGTTCCGGAATATCGGGTTGGCACCACAGCCCCCATATTATTTTTGAAAATCAAATTCGACACGACCAAGATTTGTAGTGTAAGTACAAGCCTGCATACCAGTGGCACATTCTCGCATTCCGGGATAGGTGCATTCCGGCACGGCCGCAATCTTTTCCAAGTTTCTTAACCCCTAAGGGTTTTAAAGCGTGCAGAAATTATCAGTCTAGCTTTTGAAATATTAAAAATTGGACGGGAAAGACGAGAAAATTTCGAAAAGGTAAAAATTCACGCCTAAAAACATGCAGAAGAACAGTTTTAAGTACACGAATCGGCTGAGAGTTATCTCTCAGATTATTTTTTTCCCCCCTTTGAATACGAAAATTCTCGGTTTTTATCGCGCCCCCCGCCCATCTGCCTCTCGAAAAAAACTCGCATGTACAGTTCCATCTCGTACGGCCCCACGTAAGCAACCGATTCTCACGTCCCGTCAGTGATTCGTAAATCACATTTTCCTTTCCCCAGGGATAGATTTTCTTTATAAAAAAAAGGTTGAAAAAACTTGTTTGTTTTAATTTGAAAAAAAAAAAAAATTCAACAGCCTTTCACACGTCGCTAGTCTTGGATCGATATATTTCTTTCGTTAAACGCCGCAATCCTTATATCGCCTAGTTGCAGAATCTCCATTTGAAGAAGAGAAACCACTCCGCCTCACTATTTCAAACAAGATCGGAAAGGAGAATCAAAAAATTGATCATCATTTACATTAACTAAGCAAATGGATGTATTTAGCTCTGCACTCAAGAACCCGTTGCCACCGACTCGAAAAAAAACCGATCTGGAAAACCCCGATCCGGCCATGAGTCTGAATACGTACCCGGAACACGGGCCTCAATACGAGCCTGCTTCTAGAATTGTTCCCAATAATGGACAATTTCCCACAACAGTCCAACATTCCGAGACTCCGCAGGCAATGCAAGACAACAAAAAGAAAAACTCAAGGCGAAGACATAGAAACTCCCACTTGGGGTGTGGTGTGTGCAAAAAACGGCGAATCAAATGTGATGAGCATCTTCCTCAATGCTTTAATTGTATCAAGGGCAGGCTACATTGTGCATATCTCAACCTCGATGCGCCTGCGCGGAATGCCTTGAGATTGGCCCAATATAACCAAAATCTTCGAGACGAGCGGGAGGATGAAACGGCCCCTAAATCGGCCGGAAGAGCGCCACGGTATAATGGTAATAGTACTAGTGACCGGTCCCAGGCGCCTCTGTATCCGACAGTTATAAATCCGGCTACAGAACGGTCGCCGGTGTACCCAGACAATCCACCCACGACCAATGGCAACAAACTGCACTCACGCAAAGCGTCCTCGTCTGCTACAAATAGGCAAGTGCCTCAACATGTAATGGCACCACCTTTACCAGGTCCACCATCCATGGCGCAGTCTATGTATGTTCCCGTGATACAACTACAGCCTATGAACTCAGGCATGCCTTATTCTCAGCTTCCGATGCAAATGATGGCCGCAGGGCAGCCACAAGCGCCGCCCGTGATGTATCTGGCAGATCATGGACACATGCAAGTGCCTGGACAGCATATGCCAGCTTACATGTATTACCCAGCACAACCACATGGCCCTCCTCAACCTTACGAACAAATGCCTGGTTCATATATGATGCCCATGCAGCGTATGTATGGCCAACCAAATTTTATGCCGGAAACTGCTTCTCCTTATTATCCTCAAGATGCGATCAAGCGAGAACCTGTGGTTTCGCCTCCAACTGGGAATACGCAGGTGCCTGTGCCACGTCTTCCCCCATCTTCAAGTCTTAGCCCAGTGGCTTTTGGAAAAGCTGCCTCAACACCCAACGTCCCTTCTTTGGCTCATTCCGGAACCTCTGGAACCTCTGGAAATAGTGGCGGTCTCAAAGATTTTCAGGCTTCTGCTTCTGGTCCAAGCCTGAATACAGCCTCCCTTGGGCCCACTCCTCCAGTGCCTTCCATAGCAAGCCCCCCTCCAAATCTAGATGGACATGCTGTCAAACTTGCTCCCATCCAAATCCCAAATGGGGGTAACGCTCACGGTATAGTGGAAAAGGGAAACGCACTGGATAATGAGAAGATATCCTCGATCAATATGCTCCTTTCCTAAACTTCCATCTTTTACATTCAGTTCCTGCTCGAGAGTTTGATTTACAAAATTAGAGAAAATTTTAAATCTGGTAGATCCAAATATATCCCCTTACCTGAAGAGGCAATTGTCGTAAGCTCAAAAAATATAGGTTTGTATAATTTTCTAACATATCTCACAGAGGATTCGAAGTACGATTTGTTGCTGTGGGAATTGGCCCCTAAGGATGGCATGGCTACGATCTATTAATCAAGCTCAAAGTTCCTCCAGCGTTTGAAGGGACTTAAGTAAAAACATAAAAATAAGACTTCAAAATTAGAAACGTTTTATACTTTACATCAAGTGTGAGGCATGAATAATAATCACCGTGACCAGGCTTGCGCGTCTCACGATTGTCTCACGCGTGATTTGACTTTACGGTGATCGCTGGAATGCAACAAATATCAAGATCACGCACAGGCAACAGTTTACATATTTGATGGTTTAAAATTAAGCAATCCCTAAGCTACTGTACATGTATTCCATTTACAGATGAATCCCACCCCGAGTTACTATTCTAGCTCTTTGCTCAGTGCTTATTTGAGCGACTCAGAGTCAATTTCCGATCAACATCCAGTTCCTGAAATACATGTTATTGGTCCAACTTATGGAGAGAACTCCGGGAATAGGAAGGAGATCAATTCTGAAGCGGGCATTTTAGAACCTGTCTTGCCTCTAGATACGCAACATTCCCGAATCTCATCGGTTTCGTCCGCATCAACAGTGAATTCTCAGATATCGTCTCTCTCTGAAATGTCCGACGACTTAGATTTGCAAAGTGTTCGTCTTAAGCTAGAGAATTTTGACTCCGGAACTCAGCGTAAAAATAAGTTTAAGAGGCTTAAACTGCGGCTTCTAGGGGAAGAAAAGCCTTCTGAATCCTCGAGCGAAGATGAATTATTCTTTGCTTACGTGATCGAAAAACTAAAATTGCATTTTTATTCATACGAGCGGAAGTCTACTCTCAATGTTCGGTGGAATGATGCTGCAGAGGTCTTCTTTTTTGGGGAGACAATTGACAATTTATTTGCGAAGGAGACACATCTTCTCAACTATCTCATAGAGAGTTCTTTTGAACTCGGCGAAGTGCGCTTTTCTAACCTCAGTAGATACCATACTGATCGGCAATATGACGTTAACACCCTCCTTTATCAATTTATTCCACGTTTGAAAAATTTCAATGACGTTTTAGATCTTTATGCCGAGTCTGATGTGAATATCGAAAGACCGGAGCTTTTCGAGGTCTTTTCCTCACAGGCAAATCATTCCGATGGGCTATCCATTCCTCTAGCAATATCAATGTTTGGAAATTGGCTACTTTCTTACAATAGGGATAACACTCTTACTAGCAACTATGAAAATACGCTAATATTGGACTATTTCAGGAAGGCGGCCCGGCTTGCTCTAGTGATACGCAAAGTGAAAAGCTTTCTTTCATCAAATTCAGTAATGCTTGACAAAGCAGAGTTTCTTGTGCTCGATAGATATTTGGGTAGAGATAATAAGAATGCATTGTCAACTAGTTTGCATGGCTTGGGGGAATACTATCAGTTTGTACATAATCATGATGTGGCGGTTACATTATGGGAGCTCAATTGTCATTTGACGGGAGACGTTGAACTGGGAAATTTGGCCATAATGGGTTTAACTAATGGTTTCGGCCTAGGAAACCATAGCAAAGAACATAATCGTTTTGGCAAAAAATCCAGGACCAACAAGTTCAATACCAAGCGCAGAATTGCGCATCTCTACCGCATTTTAATGAAACAGCCCAACTTCGATGAATATGGGGTTTCATGGGCAACAAAGGAAAAATATGACTAGGTTTATACACCCAATTGGCGTGAGATCTGCTTGATTTTCTTTATTTTTTCATTAAACTAGATATCCATTCAACCCCCTTTCATCATACTCAGTTTTTTGAGTTTCCCTGCGTTGCTTGTGCTGCTTGTGCTGCAGCTTCGGCCTTCTTCTTCTTCTTATCATCTATTTGCTCGACCTTTACTTCATTCAAACCTTGTTCCTCTAACAACTTCTCAATGTACGCACGAGCTTCATCACTAACATCACCTTGCACGTTGATTTCCTCTTTCTTTTCAGCATTTTTAGTGACAGAAGCACCAGTGGCAAATTTCAGTGCAAATGTTTTGGCCAACTTTTTCATATCGATATTGAAGACCTCCAAACCACTGATAGAAATGATGTGCTTTCTGCGGTTTCTTTCAATTCTCTTGATCACCACCTTAGAAGAAAGCTTCTTTTGCAACTCACGTTCCAATTTTGCCTCTTCACGAGCCAGTTTCTTTTCTAAGTCCTTGTGAATCTTCTCCTCCTTTTCGATTGAAAGAGTAGATGTTGCATTCGCCAACGCCTCATCAGAGTATAACTTTTCAAAAAGTTCTCTCTCATTTTGACTGAGCCAATCTTTACATCTCTTAAAAGAGAGCCCAAACTCGCAATATTCTGGTGGGTATGAGCAAACACCACAGTAAGTAACTGATCTTGGTACAACTTCAGTCATTTTTATATATTGTCTTTTGTTAATTTGTTTTATACACTTAAGATGAACTTTGCCTCGCGATTGCACTTCTCAAAAAAGTGCGTGCAGTATTTTTTTTCCACCTCCGGTATATGGAGAAAAGCCGAACATGGACCAGGATGTCGAGCCACAATCCTGTTGGAAACAACCGCCATTTTCGAGTAAAAAACTATATTAAATTTTTATTTTTTTTTCAAGCTTAAACATGCGCATCACTTTTGTAGTTCCTAAAGAGAAAACTTCTCGCAAATTTCATAAGAACGGACCGGCCTTCCCGTTTCGAGGTCAATACATCTCCACAATGCTTCAGACTGGAGGACTCTGTCATCAAATTCTTCGTAGATAGCACTCAAGTAATACCACAACTCTGGACTATTATATCCATACGGCCAACAGTTACTATGAGCTTCCAAGTAATTCTTTAAGCGCACTAACGCAGCATCGCGGTCTTTCTCGGACACGAAGAGAGAATCATTATTCCCATCTTTAGCAATAAAAAGTTGACTTAGTCCCACAAGTGTTAGTCCATATGTCTTTCTGTTGAACTTCTCTTCCTTAGAGTGAAGAATTTCAAACGACCGCTCTAATTCCTGAAGAGCGAGGTGTTTCCTGGTCTTTGAAGTCAAAAGGCCCAAGTAAGTATGTGTCTTGGCGTTAGGTTTGTCAGCTGTTTCTGCTTCGATGATGCATTGCTCTGCCTCCTCAAAATATCCTAGTTTTAAATAAATAGAAGCTGTCCATAACCAGATCTCTTGTAATATTCTCAACTCATATTCGTGCTCCTGCTTTGTATCATTTTCCTCCCGATGTGTCTTATGGTGCCATTTGTGGTGTCTTCCATCTGTGCTATCTAGTGAAATTTTTGAAAGCCTTCTGATGGAATCCTTACCCGTAAACCTCAGGGCCGAAGTCAGTTTCGGGTTATTTTCGATTTCAGAAGGGTCTGTTACACTTGGGCGATTTGACCACTTCCCATTAGATCTACTGGCATCATTATTCTTCGCTGTAGGAAATTGAACATGCAGAAACAATTCCCTATAGAGAACAAAGATGTCAGTGATAAATTCTAAGATTGACTGAACGCCATGTTTTGCTTCCCAAATTGCGAGTTGCGTCATTTTTAATTGCAAGATCTCGTATTTCGTTTGAATGGATAAAGGAATCTTCCGGTCATGCTGCTTTGAAATATGAATACCTGCGATGTTCAAAGAATCATCTATAAACCTCTCTGAATCGTTGACCCTGACAGATTTAACATTTGGGCTTGAAAATTCCAGGCTGTCGTTTTGCAGAATGTTCGTTTGAGTTTTTGAAGCTTCTTGCTTTTTTGTGAAGTGTTCGTTTTCTAAAGCGCTGGTAGCGAGTGCAAGCAAATTCCATGTCTTGAATGATTCGGGAAATTTCTTTAATATGAATTTGCACAATTTGGCGGACGCAGAAATTTGATTATCATATGCTAAGACCAAAGCGTAGTTGAATAAGTATTCTAAATCACCGCTAGAGTTGATGATCAAACAGTTCTTGAAAAATATGGTAACATCACTAATGTTTTCCTTGAGTGATTCTGAGTTGACGGAATTGTAAGTGGACAAATACTGATAGAACTGGCCAAGAGAAAACCATCCATCAGATAAGGTTCGCACAAGGATTGAGCTGGTACTGAGATAAACCTGAGGGTTGAATCGATAGTACAAAAATGAAAGAGCATCCTGGTCGTTTCCCTCAATATTGTAACTCAAATCCGCATATTCTGCCACTTGTTCCAAGTATACTTGAAGATCTTTCGAAAATTTGGCCAACTCTGGAAGAACCGAATCGAGCGTGTTGTATCTGAATTTTTTTGAAGAGGACTTCGCATCTGTAATGAAAGAAGCTGAGGGATTGAACAGCCTAATACAGAGAGAATACAAAGAAATAACCTGAAGAAGATCCGGCACATTACCTGTTTGAATTTTTTCTTTTTCAACGTAGCTAATGTAGGTCTTAAAAGCAGCGAATGCCTCGTCATATTCTCCCAAGTCGATCAATGACAAAATGAGATTCAGAAGAACGGAATGATTTTGGTAGGTATTTTCAGACATACTTATCAAAAGATCTTTCGAAACATTTGGCTTGAGAAAATGGGTGATAACATTTCTGTGCCGAGAGACATCATTAAGAGTTTGATAGAATGATTGGACAAAATCTATTTCGCTTGAGTCTTTATCATTCGCATTGGGAAACTCTTTTTTCTGTTTGATTTTATCATTGAACAATCCTGTAATGAATTTCAAATAGTCTTGTTTGAATGAAGAATCAATAAATCTGGAATTCTCTTGTCTTAAAGCATAATTTGCCAAAGATGTGAAGGAACAGATGTTTTTAGCGAGACCTTGGTCATACAAATTTTTGAACTGCAAGGGACTCTTTCCATCAAAAGAAAGAGTAGAGATAACGTGCCCAAAAATGGAATTGATCCAGATATTTGCAGAAACTTGACTAACACGACCGTACCTTTTCAAAGACTTCAAGAATACTGACCACACCGCTGGGCCATTCAGGGAAGCTTTACCCAATAACAGATGGAATCTTGCGGCAATATAATCCAAAAAGTCCTGCTCGGCCAAAGTTTTCAAGACGACGGAGTGGTCTATGCGGAAACCATCTAATGTTAAAATAGCGGATTCATAATCCTGAATCAATACTTGCAAATGAGCGAGAACAACTGACGCATAATAAACTTCTAAATATGATTTTTGTGTGTTTGAGTGAACAGAGTTTAACGTGTGCGTGTAATTGATTAGCTGTCTGATTCGTTCTTGATCATCTGGGTTTGCAACAAGATATAATGATTCGGGAGAAACCAGTTGAAGTGTTGTTTGTAGCTCGTGGTCAACAAAAATAATTTGATTGAAATAGGAACCTGAATCTTTGAAATTGGAGATATTTCTTGGGAAAGAACCAAGGTTTAAAGCTTCGAGAAACGAATGGTATTGATTTGCGTCGTCCATTGGCATAATTCACTAAAGGTCGGGGGATTAATAGACTTAGTAAAACGTTCAATAAAAGGAATGTAATTGTTCAGCGATAGTAATATTAATACATTCACTTGTTATCTAAATCCACTAACTTGATAGGTTAGCGACTTAATGCAGACTAAGGTGGATATGTATTGAAGATTCCGGGGCACCAGCGAGAGAATTCACCGACGAATCTGTTTAGGCTGAATGGAGGCGCGACTTGCATTTTACCGCGGAGGTTTTTGGGCAAGGCTCGAGAAATCCGAGGATGATTGAAAGGGAACATTACTGATATTTGCATCAGAAATATATTCAAGCTTACACTATTTCGAGTATCTGTGAACATATGTATCGTTTTTTTATTTTTTCAACAGGCTATACATATAATGACTGTAGCTGTGGTGAAATTCTCAGGGTGTAGATACGCAGTGGTGCTCTTGTTAGAGGGCCCCGGTTGCTTGAAAGTGACAATCACGTGTACCTGAGAACATGTGAAAGCGTCTATGGATGATATTCAATGGGACGAATCAATCCCCGCCTCAACTTTTTTTTTTCTTTGACAAGCTTATCTACTCTAAAAATTAGAAAATAAAAAAATTAAAAAAGAATGTAGATCAGCATCTCTCAAAAACCTTATATAGCCCAGGAAGGTCGGCCACTTGTACGACCTGATCAAGCAATTTCTCCGTAGCAATAAACCTTCTTTTTAACTCCGGATAAATTACATGTTCCAATGTCGAATTGAGCCGTCCTTCTTCCATCAACGCAAGCAGGCTTTCCTCCTCTGATTCTCCACCAGAGATGCGATCAGGAACATACAACAAAGCTATTTGCCGCAAAATGCCTGCAAAGCATTGCTTCTCATTCAGGTAGTCGACTTTAGTTCCAAGTCTGTAGATGAAAAAAGGGATCTTCATGTTAGAAGGATTGACCCCCTTCAACAACATAGGAAGTTTCGTGAGCTTAGCATCGGTAAACACCAACTGAAAATACTCAGCAAACATGCTCTCCATATTCAATACGGTTCCTATGACAGTTTCCATATCAACCAACTCAGAGTGTGTTTCATAGAGAGGTTCCAATAATTTTCTCAAGTCAAGAGGCGTTTCCAATACAAATTCACCAAAGTTGGAAAAGTCAGATAGTGCAACTTGATAGAAAAACTCGTATAGCACAGCCCCATAATCGAAAAGAAAAAGCTTTACGTCATACTGAAAGCAAGAGAGACGTCGATTTGAATCCACTATGCCCACATTGACGAGATTATTGAATACATTTGTAAGAGGCCGATGTATTGCCTGGCTAACCTCTTCCCGGAGTTCAATAATGCTTTGAAGCTGAATTTCAAGTCTGGGCTTTCTGGCTGGTTTGATTTTGGGAGTATTTGTCACATTTAATTCTTGTGTGGCATCGGAGTTTTGAGGGGTCTCATGCGTGGTATCGTCGATGTGTGAGCTATTCTCTGAAGTAGTATCTGAGCCTTGAAATGCGGCAGACTTTATGGCCTCCCCAAAGTCTTTTTTAACAAACTGGTTTATTTTCTGTTGACTGGCATCGACCCTAACCAATTTATTTTCTTGTCGATACTTTTTGTTTGCATTTGTGAGTTCGTCCATGGCAATTCCATCTGGCTGTCTCTTCAAAGTGCTTTGTTTAAACGTACGAGAGCCTTGTTTAGCAAATAAGACATCGTGAAGCTGGCCCCTTATCCACTCTATTATCTCGTCTTCGTGCAAAAATCGAACCTCTCTCTTTGTAGGATGAACATTTACGTCGAGATTTTGTGGTTCGATATCAAGGCTCATATAGACAAATGGATGATTTCCTTTGGGAAGAAATATCAGGAAAACTGAGCTGACGGCCCTTTTAAGAGGATCACAAGCTACAAGACGGTTGTTGATAAAAAATACTGGGGCAATTCTGCGCTTATTGTTGTAGTTGAACCCCGAGACTGCGCCTTTGAACCTCGATAGTCCGAAATCAGATCCGTCAAAGTCGAATTCTATCAAGTCGCTAGCGACAGAAGTACCGAAAACAGTGCGGATTCTTTCTTTGAGAGGAGCCTGGGGTCTCGTAGAAATAGCAGGCAAAGAGTCGCCAAATTTTTTGCATGTGAAACCGACCCCACCTGTGTGGACAGCGTACTTTCCAATAACATCCAATATCTTTGTCCATTCTTCATTCTTGGATTTGAGAGCTCTTAGCCTTGATGACAGATTATAAAAAAGATCTTCCACAGTGATTTGTGTGCCATCTTTTCCGGCTACTGGCTTGGGGCAACTGGCCAGCAGCTCATGTTTAAACTTCGGGGAACATAGTTTTCCGTTGAGATAGAATGATTTGTATGCAAGCGGGGATGAGGCCACTTTTGAAACAACAGAAAGGTGAGATATGTGGGATATTGATGCTAAAGCCTCGCCACGGAATCCATAAGTGGATATCACAGAGAGGTCATCGAAAGAACGGAGCTTCGATGTGGCGAATCTTTCGCATAGAAGCTCGAGATCATCACGGTGAATACCACTTCCGTTATCCAAGATTTGAAGCAATTTAAGCCCGCCATCTTTTGCGATAACATCTATAGTTGTTGCGTTGGCATCGATCGAGTTTTCGAGCATTTCCTTGAGAGCATTCGCTGGCTGGACAATGATTTCGCCGGCCGCAATCCGATTGACTACCGAAATATCAAGTTTTCGAATCTTTGGCTCTATTGATCCTTGCGGGATATTGCTATTTTCATTGCCAGTT
>JAJMKX010000258.1:88562-178841 GCA_030569435.1 Metschnikowia koreensis | reverse complement strand
GGAAATATTTGGTCTTTCTCCATTCAGATATGGCCCTGGTCCTTTATAGATACATTACATTTGTATTCGTGTAAGAATTACGAAGTATTAATCTTGAGCAAAATAAAAACTAATGCCAAGAATATTATTTGAACAAGTTCTTTTCAAGCGCTCATGATTGAGAGAATTGGGTTCCAATTGGGGAATTGAGCAATTAAATAATAGTTGCACAGCAGATACCTAAGGAAACTTACGAAGATGAATGAAACGGCTTTAAAGACAAAATTGTTGCTGCTCCCAGCACTTGGAAGTAATAAAATGTTTTCAGCTTTGAGCTCAAAATTTAGAAGTTTGGTCTATACTATTTTTTTTTCTTTTTAAAGAAGCAAATCGTATTACAGGAAAAATCTATATATAGATATAAAAACCCACAAGACGTCTGAGTAATGCAATGAGTTACTGACTAAATTAACGATCAAACGTGATTTAAGAAGGAAATTAGCTCTTGGAACTGAGTGCATTAAAGTAAAACACAAAATCAGCTGTTAAATTGTAGTTTTCCCCCATAAATTGGTCTCTTAAGACATTTCTAAAACATTAAAAGCTATTTTGTAAAACAAATACTAAAAAGAGAAGTATTTTGGCTATATAATCCCCTAAAGAGTGTTTAAATTGAAACTAGCTCTCTTGGTTTTTTGGGCAAGTTTTCGAACATCAAAAGCGCAAGTGGTTTAGTGGTAAAATCCAACGTTGCCATCGTTGGGCCCCCGGTTCGATTCCGGGCTTGCGCAATTATTTTTCGACCTTTTTTGGTTTACTTTTTGCATCTCATTAATAAAATTAGTATACGCTCCATGTTTTGGAGCTATCTGTGTCTTGATTTTCCATATCTGAGGAAGATTTTAATTATATGTGCGAACTTAAACCGAGAGGGAGTGCACATTCTTAAGAAGAGATTTCTTTTGACCATTTTTGAATTTTGGTTTAGGGAGAGCAATAGAGTGGGAATTCTGTTACGATTATCAAGAGGATTAATACGAGAAAGAGATTTAAAAATCAAGATCAGATCTCGTTATTGAGTGGTTTATTACTCACATGAAAGGTGTGCGAAGAAGTCGGTCTGTGTATAATTGATTACAATATAATTTGGCAGAATTTCCAAAAAAAAAAATGGCATATGTGTATAAACATGTAGTATCCATGAGAAAATATTTATTCTTATAAAGGTAATAATCACTGGAGTAGATGTGGTACTACTAATCTATCTCAAGCAGCGGGCTTGTCGAGCTGCAAAAAAAAAAAAACAGATGTCTCTCCTCTGCTCATTTTTAAAATCGTAGAAGGAGATTATAATTTTATTTCTCACTTCCCTAGGGAGGAGTCAAATAATTAATAAAAATTTCCTTTATCTTCTAATTCGCCCTCATCTTTATAATATTAGCGGATTTTAGGAGAGATTCAGACGCACGATTCCTCTTCTGTATTCTCACTTTGTTTCTTTTTAGTTAACTAGTTCACCCTTTTACGCCTCGCGAAGGAACCATCTACATTTCTTTTTCCGCATTTACCCCGCTTTTCCTGACATATATAAACCTGCGTGATTTCCGCCCTTTCAAATACCCAAGAAATTTTTATTTATGTTAATGCTGAGAAGGCATCACAAAGCCTAAAATCTCGATTCTGGCCCAATCTATTTTCGATGGTAAACACACACACACTCTCACATTCAACAGGCGCCAAACTCCAGCAGCTTCAGGCTCGCCGTTTGTCGCACACTGACTCACGTTATGTGCACGTCAAAGTGCGTGCTTCGGAATCAATTTGGGTCTCGAGTCGCATCGAGACAATATGAAGGTAAACACGAAATTTCCAGGACAGGCTCTAGAAAAAAAACAAAAAAAAAAAAAATTGTAATAATAAGCAACACCAAAAAATGGAATATAGCAATACGTATATCGATGATGGCGATATGCCGCGGTTAGAAGACGAGCAAAACCAAAACACGGGCATTTCTCTGCAGTACATGCACCATGAAAACGGAGTGTCCGAACTCGGGCCTTCTGTCCCCACTCAACATCATCCGGTGGTGGATGAAGAAGAGCTTTTGGCGGCCCAAGAAGCGGCAGATGCAGCCGTGGCACAGCAGCAACAGCACGGAACGCCAGGGGGTGTTTTTAATAATGTGGGGCAAGGACTTGCCGGGAAAAACCGGGACATGATGATGCAATATTGGCAGGAGACAATCAATCTGATTGAACACGACGAACACGATTTCAAGAACCACCAGTTGCCGCTTGCGCGGATCAAAAAAGTGATGAAAACAGACGAGGATGTGCGTATGATCAGTGCCGAGGCGCCGATTTTGTTTGCCAAAGGTTGTGATGTTTTCATTACCGAACTCACGATGCGGGCGTGGATTCATGCCGAGGAAAACAAGCGTAGAACATTGCAGAAATCCGACATTGCTGCTGCTTTGACGAAAAGCGACATGTTTGATTTTTTGATCGACGTGGTGCCCCGCGAAGAGGAGAAACCGAAAAAATCGTATCCGACTCGGCCCCCCGACACGTTTTCTGCCCATCAAGCGCCGCCTCTGCAGATGCTTCATGGCCTGCAACAGATGCACCAGATGCAGCAGCCTCAGCAGCCTCAGCCTCAGCCTCAACCACATGTTCGGGCGCCTCCTCACCCGCAAATCCCCTCTTTGGGCCAGCCTCAAGGCCCTCTTCCCGGCCATTTACCTCAGGCAATGCACCATGCGCCTCGTCCGGCGGGGATCCCTCAAACGGCGTTTACACAAACAGAACTCCCGCTTCCGAACAGACCCCTGGCGTCTTCTGCTCGAAATTCCCAGGAGGACCATGTTCCAACTATAAATACTCTCCCTCAACCACAGCAACAACAACCTCATCAACCACAAACACAAGTGCCAACACAAGTACAAACACAAACACAAATACAGCACCAGCCTGTACAGGAAATGGGTGCTGTTCCGAACCAGGCTCATTTGAATGGAGCGTTGAGGCCAGAATCTGCAGCCAGAGACCATGTGTATAATGTGCTGCTGACGCAGGAACAGCCACAAACACAGGGGCAAACACAAGTGCCCGAAACTGACAACTTGAAGCAAAACTCACAGCCAATGGTGGAAAACACATCCAAAGACGTGGAGCAGGTGCAGAAAGGCCCCGGCCCAGGCCCCGGCCCAGGTCCGTTTTATGAAAACTACACTTCCTACGAGAATAACTTTTAGGGCAATATGATTTACGGCTTACACCTTCTAGAAATCAGGGGTATTCTGAAATTTACTTGCTTGTGGTTTTTCAAATATGCTGATTATAGTTGCAAGAAAATTGAATGCCGCTGCGAAATTCCGGCACGGCCGTTGTTCTAGTGACCATGCTTTATCAGGTTTTTCGAAAAAAAAAAAAAAAAAAGAGGAAAAGGCAAGAGAAAAAAGAAAAGCATATCGCCAGAATCAGTGAAGAATTCTGGATATATTGTCAAATGTTATTGTTTTTTTCTTTACGAGGGCATTCACTTTTCAAAAATGAAAGAAATTGCGGTTGCTGTTGCAGGCACGAGGCACGTCACATTTTGGAGTTTACCCCAAAGCAATCGTCCAGTTAAGGTTATCGGGAATCGCGGAGAGCCGCACTCCATTGTGCACAACCACAGTGGTGGCAAATGAAATTGGAGAACGGCTTTGCTTTTAGGAAAACCTTCAAGGATACTAATTCTGGGCCTAATTTTTCAAATTAAAGAAAAAGAAGTTGTTTTTCAGTTTTCAATTGATTATGTGAAAATAAAAACCCTCATTTATTTAAAAAAAATTATACTGACGCTTACATATTGAGGCCGCAAAAAATAGGAAGGAAAAAAAAAATCTCATCTCGGAACTATTCGGGCCCCACGCTCGAAAGTGAGACCTTGCGTGCAGAGAAGCAGGCCCTGGGATTGCCATATAAGCAGAGCCTATTCTTTTCTCCTCAATTCCGCTCCTCGGGCCCTCCCTCCAAAAAAAAAAAAGAGCAAAAATTTCTCACGTTTTCATGTTGGGTATATATAGAAGAGGATTACCACGCCTAACAAGTTTTGCCAGCACCAGAAATTCCCCCCGCAATTTCCTCCCCAACCTCACGCTTTTCATACAACCAAAAATGAACTTGATGACCATTTCGCAGCTGTTAAACGAAGCCTACAACCAGCACTCAATCATTCCAGATGTGGTTGATCAATTCGATTCACAAGGATTATTGACAATTGAGTATAACCAAAACGACCAGGTGACAATGGGCAATACTTTAAGTGTGGCGAGCACGCAAGAAGTCCCCAAGATCCAGTTCACTCTTAATCTGCCTAATCACGAGGCCGAGTTGCTGGTGAAGGAGGATGATAAATTCATCTTGGTGATGACCGATCCCGATGCACCTTCCAACACCGACCGCCGGTTTTCCGAATACTGCCATTGGGTGGTTTCGGACTTGAAATTGAACTCGAACGATGGGTCTGCTACCGACTCGTTATCTACAATGTTGGACTTTTCGCTGGCCAATGAGATTGCGCCGTACGTAGGGCCGGGCCCTCCAGAAAACACGGGTAAGCACCGGTATGTGTTTTTGTTCTATAAGCAGGATCCTCAGGCCAATTTGGTGGCGCCTCCAGACAGACCCACGTGGGGAACCAAGGTTGCAGGTTCGGGAGTCCGGGATTGGATCAAGCAGCATGGTGGCAAGAGTGAGTTGCTTGCAGTGAACTTTTTCTATGCGCAGAACGCCAATCAGGAGTAGGCATTCGACACTGGTGGCGCTATTTTTAGACGAACCGATGTATGAAGAAAAAGATATGAAAAAAAAAAAAAATCTTTTTGTATTTCGTAGGCGTAGGCTCTTCTTCTACCGCAGCCTTGCAGAACTGTAGTCTTTTGGACTGACCACTAGGCCTTTTCCCTTAGTGGCGCCCCTATATATAGTCTCAATAATATCGATCATTTCCTGCTTATTGTCAATAAGAAAATTCATCTTGTTGTTGTTGCCGGTGCCGAAATCACACATCATATGCTTATTCCGCCAGAAAAACATCACTGTACAGGGGTCGTAAAGTTCATACATCTCGTTGAAATCAGGCACTTGTTTTGTATCGCAGAGATAGACGGCGGCAAAGTTTTTCACTTTTTCCGCTATTCCGAAAAGAAGCTCGTCCATGATCATACATGCGGTCGAGGCGTCTTCACCAAATCGAATAATCACAAGCCGATCATCTTCGGATAAAATCGCCTGGTCCACGTGCCAGCCGGTGTTGAGATGCGGAAGGAAAATCGAACTCATTTTTGTTTTAAGAGAGAGATAAGTGATTTATAAAGTAGAATAATAGAAAAAAAAAGATTAATGGTGGAGTTGAATGAAGGAAAGCAAAGAAATAAAAATATGAAGGTTTATCGTGGAGTAGTTTGAGATGGCGATGGTGCGTGCGCACAGCTTAACTTTTAGGTAGGTGAGGTGGAGAATTATCACAAGTGTAGATTCGACTTCTTCTTTATTTTGATTTTCTTTATTTTTATTATTATTATTATTATTATTATTTTTTTTTTGAAAATTCGGCAAATTTCGAAACTTTTCTGTACTTTTGAATCGTTTTAATTTAAAAAATAATTATATCTGGTTGGCTTGTGTCATCGATAATAATTTGGCCCATTTGCCTTATGTGCACACTACAAGGCCTTGGCCCGGACCCCGTGCTATTGTTTTGAAAATATAATCCAAGTTTTATCACCCTAAATATGGCATTTTTTCTTACTGAAAAAAAGTACGGAATCATAATAGGAAGATTCAAGATTTAAGGGTTAAAATATGTTCTGGAGGTCCTCGCTTGGGGTAACTTTGCTGACGCTAAAGTCTATTGCAATATTTCAGTACTTCATGCTTTAGAAGGTAACAATAGAACGAGAACACGAGGATGCTTTCAAGATTTGAGATGTAGTAGAAATTCTTTTATCGTAAGCAAACCAGAGTGTTTCTAGCTTTATTATTTCCAGTCTTTGTTTACAATTGGCAATGCTTTGAAAGGCTGCAATTCTCATGTGGAAGATAGAGAAGATGCGTGTGAAACCATGTTCATGTATATTTTTTTTTCTTAATTGATTACAAAAACAAAGATCCCGGAATTGGCCTGGAATATACCGAAAAGATGGCCGAGTTTGTCGATTGAAGTGTTAAAGCATCCAATTATAAGAGACCTAAAAAATTTCTATGTCTTGGTAATTTGCTTGGTATCTCAACTATAAAAGGTGAACAAATTCGTATGTAAGCTTTTCATTTTTATCTTTACAGCCAAGTAGTCAGTTGTCGATCTCAAAAGAAGCAAAAAAAAAAAAAAAATTAAGCACAGTTTTCGAAATGTCAGGAATCCCATTTAGCAAGCTTTGGGAAAAATGTTTGAAGGTTTCCCCCGAAGACTTTAAAACAGGTACTCGGATCTTTGTAAAGACTCTTTTACTGGAAAAAAAGACGTGGATGAATTTTTTGACGCCCAGGATTAGATAATTAAGGAGACTTGTGAAGAATATGGGAAGTGAGGAAGTGCAGGTTTTACCAGAGGAGTGGAAAGACAAATTTCTGAAGCAAGAATTGATTAAACCTACTAGGTTTAATTCCAACAAATTGACTCCTGAAATGAAAGAGAAATTCAAGTCAAGCTTGGAGAAGGTGATTGAAAAGCAGGAACAGATTTCCCCCAAAGTTTTCTACCAGATGTCGGCGATTGAGTGGTGCCAATATTGGATGGAAAATGTTTTATTGGATTCCTGGCGTTCTCCAAAAGATATGTATTGCAAATTGAAAAAGGAGAACAAGGAGATCATCCATTGTTTTGTTTTCCAGTGTGATATTTATTTTCGGGAAAGAGCAGTCAGGAACTTTATTGAAATGAAAGTTAAAACCGATGCAATGTTACTGTTAATCGATTATGAAGTCTATGGGGTTCTTCCTGAATAACTCTTCTGATGAATGAATAAGAAGCAGGGAGAAATTCTTTAATGATTATATCTATTTAATCGACAAAGAGTCAATTTGTGTTTTGAACTATTTAGAATATTTTGAAAATAGTTATTTGTCTTGATTTAATCTTAAACTGTCTCACTGGTCCCGTCGAACTTAAGCTACCTTAATGTTTAGGATTTTAAAGTAGTAAAAACGTCTTAAAGTCAAAGTGATTTGAATAGGGAAATTAAAGAGAAGAAATACTTTCACGAAAAGAAGGGGTTTCCTAAAATGCGATATTCCTTTTCTGTCATATTCGTTTGATAGACATGGTTGCAAAACTTCGCAATCTAGCCAACGACACTTTTCGCACCCAAAATCACAAATTCCATTGAAATAATCTGAATGATAAACTCAATTCACATTCTTGTGAAAGACATATTTTATTCAATTTCTCTTCTTTTTGAACTCAAAATATCTTGATAATTGCGTGCGTGCAAGACTTTTTCTAACACACTAGAAATGAAAAGTTGTGTCACAAAAAACCAGAAAAAGCAATCAAAAGATCCCAAAAAAGATTTAACGTCAACAGAAGATGAAGATTCAGAAAGTTCTTCAGAAACTCCTAACAACCTGAAATTGACCACGTGTCCCCTCCACCTTTTTGGGCCTCCTGCTTCAAGAGTGGCACCCCTTAATGATGAAGATTGTATGCTTTTCAAACACCTTTTGGCCTTACACCGAAGCAAACAAGACCCGGCCCTCTATTTCAAATGGGGGATTTGGAAAACCTCGGCTGAGCTGCAAGTGCCAAATCTCGAAGATATTGTAGAGACTGAAGTGCAACTTATCACGTGGAATAAACAGATCCAGAAATCATCAGTACCCGGCGAAGTGGCTTATCTAAGATTGGGCTTGCACCCAGATCGCCGATGTGGGAAATTAGCGTTTCAAGTCAGTTTCGATCAAGCAAAAGATTTCTTTGTGCAAGTGGCCAGAATAGTACTCCAAGAAGAAATCTCCATGCCAATGGAAATCCATCGTATGTTGTCGTTACAGAAGCCGTTGATATTCAGCTCAAAAATTGGAAATCAAGGAATCGAAAGTGAAAAAAGAAAAAACAAAAAAAAGAAAATTGAATACTAACACACAGTTCCCGTGATTGGTGTTGATCTTAATGAGATACCGTCGGAATATGCGCTTATGAAGCTCTGGTTAGGCCCAAAACTTAATACTGGAACGCCGATTTTGCGCCAGATTTACAACCTTTTGGAGAAATTGAGGGATATGGTTCTGCAAGAATTTAGTGTTTCGTTAAATACGGCAGTTTACGTGCATGAAAATGGCCACACTGTAGCCATTAACAAAGAATGAAAGAAGGTGTCAGGTCCGAGTGCGTATTTAACCCGCTAATGCATTTTTGTTATATGTATTTTAAGATAGCCCTTTTCCTACTATTCAAGCAGAAGGGAAAGGGCTTTATATGATTTTTTCATAGTAATAACTCCGAGAGACGAGTTGGCAAACCTTGGCCGAGAGGTACTAATCCAAGACAATATATTTGTAGCCTACTAAGCCGATGGCCAAGAAGGAGAGCCCTTCGTCGATCACAGAGAGATATGAGGAGGGGGCCTAACAGAAGGAGTGGAAAGTATATGAAAAAGTTACCAAAAGCTCAAGAAATTGATTATTCATGAAAAACCCTCGGTTTCAGAAATACCGCAGATCGAAAATTTGCTAATCTTCTCTGTAAGCTTTTTTTTCAACAAAACTTCTCCAAATTTGTATCGCCGGTTGTTTGCGTGTCCGTATGCGGAAATAAGCGATAAGAGTCAAGACAGGAATCGAAGCCACCAATTCCAGCAAGAGCCAATTTGAAAAATTTAGAGTGTTACTGTTTTTAAAAAAGAGAAGGAAGAAAAAATCAAACTACATCAGGAACATTTTTTTTAAAAGAAAAGAAAAAAAAAAAAAGACGATAACCAAACCCCATCTCAATCATCCGCCAATTCCCTTATCGATTCCGTGCAAGCACCAAATCGCGCGCAGCGAACAGCCAAAAAAAAAAAAAAAAAAAAAAAAATTCTCGATCTAATTTCCAATCACTCTCCATAAATCTACAACAAAAAAAAAAAAAATTATGCCGGAAATCGAACTTGGAATCACCGCCGACATGCACGTGCATCTCCGTGACGGCCCAATGATGGAGCTTGTGGCGCCCACTGTACGTGAAGGAGGAGTTTCCGTAGCCTACGTGATGCCGAATTTGGTGCCGCCTATTACCACGTTAGAGCGTGTGCAACAGTACAAAAAAGATTTGCAGCAACTTGCACCCAAAACGACGTTTTTGATGAGTTTGTATTTGTGTAAAGAATTGACGCCGGAGCTTATCCATGAAGCGGCCAAAGCCAACGCTATTCATGGAGTGAAATGTTATCCTGCGGGTGTCACCACCAACAGTTCTGCAGGCGTCGATCCTAATGATTTCACGCCGTTTTACCCCATTTTCAAGGCTCTTGAAGAGGAAAACTTGGTGTTGAATCTTCACGGCGAAAAGCCGCCAGCTAAAAATGAGGACATTCACGTGCTTAACGCCGAGCCCATGTTTCTCCCTGCATTAGAGAAATTGGCCCGTGATTTCCCCCGCCTCAAGATCATTTTGGAGCATTGCACGACCAAAGCCGCCGTAGATACGGTACGTCGTCTTGCTGCCGAAAACCCGGAATCTAAAGTGGCTGCCACGATTACGGCACACCATCTTTCGCTTACTATCGACTCATGGGCGGGTAACCCGATCAATTTCTGTAAACCGGTGGCAAAATTACCCGCCGACATGAGGGCGTTGGTCGATGCTGCCACCAGTGGCGAGCCCTGTTTCTTCTTTGGCTCTGACCTGGCGCCTCATCCAATTGAAAGTAAGGCTAAACACGTGGGCGTTTGTGCTGGTGTTTACACACAATCGCACGCTATTGCCTACTTGGCTGAGGTGTTTGAGGCCGCGGGTAAATTGGACACGCTTGCGAAGTTTGTTTCCGAAAACGGCCGTGCCTTTTACGGGATTAACGACTCTGAGCTTGTGTCACAGGATAAGGTTGTGTTGGTGAAACGTGCCAATAATGTGCCAGAAGTGATTGGCAACGACAGTTTGACCGTGGTGCCGTTCAAGGCCGGTGACAAGTTGCAGTACGCCGTGGAGTGGAGATAAAGAAAGATGGGCGGAAATTACAAAGCGCAAAATATTTATTAATCAATCGAGTTAATTAATTGATTAAACTTGCCGCATATAGTTAATTAAGCGAGAGGTTAGGCACCAACGGCGAGGCGATTAGATCGACGAGCGGACGGAATTATTAATTCCGGTGCCGTACGGCGTGTAAAAGGAATTTGATCGTACGATAAATATTACGAAGTAATCTTTCAAACAAATTTGAAAATAGACGGCTGGCGGGCCAATTTCCCACTGCTCGTAATTTAGTTATTAGCACTTTATTACCTGCCACGTGACTGGAGCCGTACCAATTGCAACGCTCAGCTCGCGCTACCAAATATTGCGGACTGTGGAGGGCGTGTCCAAAAAGAGTGAAACGCGTGAACTGAACTTCAAAATAAATTTCCTAATTTTTAAGAGGAAAAAAAAAGTACCACACCAGCGAGTTATGCTCTTGCTACCCATTACCGTATTCAGAAAGCCGTTGGCCAATGGCCCGGGGTATGCTCAATGTTTTGCAGATACGAGGGGGAGAAGGGAGAATTTCACATGTCAGAGTGCCAGAATCACATGCGATTGTTAACTGTGCTTGCGCCGCACTCAAGATGTCAAAAACGAGTGCTCGTGTGATTTTAAAAGAAGTAGCAACTCCACGTAAAACCCTTGGAATTCGTAGATGAAAAGATTCTTTGTTATATTCTCCATGAAGATGATTCTAAAATAATAATTTGTTCTTAAAAAAAATAAATAAAGAGAAACTATTATAATGTTCCCCTCTGTTGAGTCTAAACCTACGGGGGAGACCTTAATGCTTGCTGCTGGTCACGTGCACAGATCCCCCATACAGTTAGCAAGTGCAAGTGCAAGTTTGTTGGCCCTTTTGCCCATGCATAGCAAAAACAAAAAATTTAAGGTTATGCGGATGGAGCAAAAAAGGGGGGACAAACCATAAAAAAAAAAAAACACAACCACCAGTTTCTCTAACTTTTCGATTAACGATATTTCATTTAATTAACTTGATGTCCCACGTTTCGTTTATCATTAAAATTGGCGTGCCACGTATATGCATGGACCAGCCGCTGGGCACGTGGCGTGTTCAAAAAGTGCAAAAAAAAAAAAAAAAATGGCTAATTTTCAAGACTTGACACGTTCTGGAAATTGGGAACTCCCTCTCCAACGTGTAGCCGCGCTGCCCACGTTTTGGGCGTTGCACGACCTCCTGCCCTAATGCCATTGGGAAAAATTACCTGCCCGTCGGTATCCCCATAACGGCTGAGTTACGAGGGCCCCTCCGAAATTGACAGGCAAAAAAATATTATAAGCCCCCTTTTTCTAATCTCTATACTGGATGCCGAAGAAGGACTAATCTCGTACCAGAGTACCCTTCTCCGCAAAAAAAGATTAGCGGGTAGATTAGACAAATCGAGAGATGGTTGAGGCCCACTGAGCCCTGTGGTAGGCAGTAAGCTTATCAGGGAAATTGGGGCCGCCCCCGGAAGTGCGGCTCCACCGTGTGCGCGTGCGCGTGGGTGCGTGCGTGCGCACCTGGTACTATCTGCACACCACCTTCCCCAAAATTAATCTTGATCCAGGCAATATTTCCCAGCGTGCAGTTCAGATGCATCGTCTGAGTAGTCTGCTCAGTGCTCATTGTCTCAAGCGAGATAAAATCGCTGGTGTATAAATAAGGGTGGGGATTTCCCCATCTTCCGCAAATCTCATCTATATTTTCCAGGCAGTGTTTAACCAAGAAATCCCGTTTTCAAACAACCGGATTATCTCATTCTAATCTTTTGCAGCCTTTCCGGATTAAATATACGGATCACGCTTACATACACACATACACAAACAGTTAATCCGCCCACTTTTATTATCTAATATAATCGCATAATGGCTTCAAGAGATCTCCCCCACTCTTTTGAAGAGGCGGCCTTTGGCTGGACCAGAAAGATCCGCGAGGAGTTGGCTTTCAACCCAAAACAAGAATACGACGAGAATGGAGAGGTGAAACGCGTGCAAGGCAAAAACTTGTGGCCAGCATTCATTTCCGGTGCCGGATTATTTTCCGACGGATATGTCAACAACTCGATTTCCACCGTGACCACTTGTCTTTCGATGATTTACGGTAAGAAGTACAAAAACTCGAGAGCCATTTCCAACATCTCTGCCATTGGTTTCGCCGGTACTGTGATTGGCCAATTGTCGTTTGGATACATTTCGGATCACGTGGCTAGAAAAGGCGGTATGTTGATTGCCAACGTTCTTCTTATTTTGTTCACGCTTCTCTGTGCCGTGGCCACCTGGGGTAAGACCCCTGAAGGCATGTTCACTGCCATCACCGTGTTCAGATTCTTCTTGGGTATTTCCATTGGTGCCGAGTACCCTACTTCTTCGGTGATTGCCTCTGAATTTGCCAACCAATTGCCTCCTGGCCACAGAAACAGATACTTCTGTTGGTTCACAAACTTCAGTATTGATGCTGGTTTTGTCATTTCGTCGTTTGTGCCCATGGTGTTGCTCTGGATCTTTTCCGAAAGACACTTGACTGTGATTTGGAGATTGACCTTGGCCCTTGGTGTTTTCCCTCCACTTGCGCTTTTCTTCATGAGACGTAAAATGGCCAACTCCGAGTCGTTCGAGAAACTCAACATGAAGTCCGTTAAGAAGTTCCCACTCTGGCTTGTCGTCAAATTCTACTGGTTCAGATTGGCCGTGGTTTCTATCATCTGGTTTGTGTACGACTTCTCTGTTTACTCCTTCGGTCTTTACTCCTCGTTTATCTTGACCGAGATCTTGCCTGGTAACGACACTTACAAGGCCTGGGGCTGGAACGTTGTGTTCAACTTGTTCTACATTCCAGGTGCATTTTTGGGTGGTTTTTCGACCGATTACTTGGGTCCTAGAGTCACTTTGTTCCTTGGTCTTTTCGCCCAAGGTGTCATTGGTATGGGTATGACTGCCGGCTACTCGCACTTGAAGAACCACATTGCTGGATTCGTTGTTGTGTACGGTATTTTCCTTACTCTTGGTGAGTTTGGTGCCGGTAACAATGTTGGTATTTTGGCCTCCAAGACTTCGGCCACCCCTATCAGAGGCCAATACTACGGTATTGCTGCTGCTATTGGTAAGGTTGGTGCCTTTGTGGGAACCTACATTTTCCCAATTATCATCAGAAACAACGGTGGTTACGACAGTGACAAAGGTATCAAGACTGCCTTCTACGTGGCTTCCGGTTTGGCTTTCTTCTCTGCTTTCCTTGCCTTGTTCTTCTGTCCTTCCATTGGCCAAGACTCTATTGAGAAGGAGGACATTGCCTTTGTCGAGTACTTGAAGAGCAACGGCTACGATATCTCGCAATTGGGCAATGGTGAAGTTGTTCAAGACTACGAGAGCTACACCTCGGAGGAGGAGAAGGCTAGAAACGTCAACGTTAGACAAGCCTCCATCTAGACATTTTTATCTTATAGACTATGTATGTAACATTAATTAATTAACTAAACTTTGGAAATTGAACAATGCTTGTATTTTAAAAGCTTTTGCGTTTTGCAGAACTTAAAATATTTCAGTGATTCAAGAAAAGGATCATTTATATTAGGCGTGATAGGCGATGGCGTTTCTTGTATTTTGTAAGCAACAATGATGGGCAATGGCTTCAAGTACACCCACAAAGAGTATGAGACCTATTGATCTTACAAATAGAATGGAAAATGGTTGCCTAATGATTTGACCCTTTACACTTCATTTTTTTTTTTTTTTTTCACAGCTAAGCGACCTTAGAATACTTTGCAAGTTCTTTGTTTTTGACTTCAGAAGCGATCCTCAAGCTTAGAAAAAAAAAACAATATATGTTACTCTACAACGTGATGTTTGGTGATAATTCAGGTTGATGAATCACACAGTGAATTAAAATACTCAACTTTTTTTCGGTCGAATCACATGAGAATAAATCTATCTAATCAGCAGTTATTGACTGGGATACTCAGTGTTCTCTGCTACGGGCTAATTTAATGCGTTTCTACTTGGTCATTGCTCAAAACCAGAACTTGCATGTTGTTGCACACTGCCAAAAAATTGACACGTGCTGTCAATCAAATTGCTTCTTTTGTTAATTTCTTTTGTTAATTTCTTTTTCTTTTTCTTTTTCTTTTTCTTTTTCTTCTCTTGCCCCTCACGACCATTGGTCATGCTTTGGTATTCAAAAGAAAAATGAGTATTAAGGCATCTCCTTGTTTAGGAGGACACTAGCAGTTGCTAAGAATAGCTTATGAAGTTGCTCATCTCCATGATTTCACCGAAGAGTCTGAAAACATCAGGGACGCATTATTATTTGCAAAGAGAAATTTCCCTTCGAAATTTCACGGTAATAATGCTCTGATTCGAAAGTTATTCATCCCTGCTTCATATGTCAATGTCTATAAGAATATTTCTAAACAAGCTAATTTCTAGTGGCCTTTACCACAATAGGCACCATTCCTCCCGTGGAAAGAGTGAACCGACGGTGGCCAAGCACTACTATAAACAGCCGGATGGTACCTGCATGGGTGGTTGTCAGAATAATCGAGTTTTGCACTGCTTTTTCCTTATTGACCTGCTTCTTTTCCTTGTCCCACTCTTCCTCAAACAAATCCTGGCACACAGTATTCACTCTTAATGCAAGATCTTCGGGCAGTTCACGTGATTCGGTGAAAAGTGGGTCTTCCTCGGCAAACCCTGGCTCTGTATAAAACCCGTGTTTTGCAAAACGGTCTTCAATCACCGTTTTCAGAGACCGCTTATCACACAAATTCTGGCCAATGGTTTCCCTCATTTTTTCGATGATAATCGGTCTTTTCTCTTGTGGTCTGAGCCCCTCCCACGTGTAAACACAAGTCCAACAAGATCTTTGCAATGGAGATACGTAGAATTTACTAGGAATTGGGGCACCATACTCATGCACCTCACGTGCCCAAGCCTCGTGGTTTTCCTTTGCTTGAGCGATTCCCAAATCCGTAAGCATGGGGTCTGGCCCATATTGGACCTCGCCATCAGTACCCAATTTATACCATTTTTCGTTCCATGCATCAAGGCCATATTTGTCTACAACGTAATTATGGAAACCTTGCCCATGGCGTGCACAAATCAATAACTTGTAGCACACGTTGTCTGGAGCTTGAGCATTAAGCTCCGCAAGATCGGTCTCGATTTGTGCCCATGACTTTTTGCGGCCCATGTTGCTTTCCGTATACCGGAACTTCAAATCATCAGTTTCTGAATCTGCTTGTTGGAAAAATCCCGGTACCACCTCAAAAGTCCACCGGAACGCGTCCGGATTGCCCTCGGTCGCTGCCTGCAACTTGGCCCCGTATTTCACTTCGAGTTCCGGGAGACTGTGTGCGTCCTCGTAATCACACTCGGAAGGAATCAATAATGACATGGTGGAAGTTCTTTTCTTGTTTTATGAATTTAAAAGAATTGCTAGTGTTTAAGTCAGTCAGATGCTCAATTTTCCAGCGGCTGATGGGCACCTATTTATACATCCACCTTGTATATAGTGGGGTAAACGCGCTTCGCGGACTGCGGTGGCCGAAAAACACCCCGGATTTCGTGACTTTATGATGCGCCTTCTTGGTTTACGAAGTTCCGGCCCAAATTAGACCGACCTGACTGCTCAATGAGCAATCACTTAAATCCATATTCCTCAGTAATTCGTTTTTAAGTAATATTCATGAAGGAATAGAATTAACAGCTTTCGGTTTCTAACTTCTATCCCAAAGTAGTAGTTTAAAACATGATCAACTTAACTATTTGTTCGATTAAGGAAGCGAAATCTTACTAGGAGATAGAACAACGCCACAGGCTATTGTAGATGAAATTTGACAATGATTAATTTCATATACTAGATTCTATAAGGAACTATCATGGAAATGTCGCAGGCTCGATTGCATTGAAGGCTGCCAAATCAACACTGTCCATGAACCCTTTTAAAATGCGTTAAATATTCTTACGTATTCATGACTTTCTGCAATAATTTAATGAGTCTACTTTTATTGATCGTCCGTACGGATCCCCACTATACCCCTACCGGGTAAGTGGGGTATTCCCTAGGAGATGCATATGTACTGCATATGCATTTTGTAGAGTGGGGGCGCAAGTTTTGAATGATTTCAATTTCGTCATGAAAGGCAGAGTTAGCGTATGCTGTAGACTTCATGATAATTCCTACGACTATAATTCAGATTGTGTTATTATAAAGCTAAAATACACGCTGTCCCTACACTTTTAAACAAGTGTAGAGAACAACTTTAAGGTTTGTGAGCTCAGCTCAATCAAGTCTTTCTCGATGAAGCAGATTTGTAATCGGGCTTGAACTCGGGTTTCTTCGTACCACTACTCCCTTGTCCTTTCTTCTTAATTTGGAATTTTGTGACCAATGGAATGTGATCCGAAGGGAAATGTGCGTTGGGTATACCGATTTGCTGAGCAAAGTATTCTTCATCCGCCTTACCCAACAACCCTTTAACTTGCAAAGAGTTGGTGGAGTACCAGACATAGTCGATTTCATTTGTGAATGTAGGTGTGAAGTTAGAAAATGGGAAGTCAGATCCAAGGTGGTCATACGCGGATTTTAACTTGAAAGAATGGTGAAATCCTTCATCTGTAAATCTGCCATAGTCTCTGCCTTCCATGTCCTCGTGTTTAGACACAGATCCGGAAGAAAAAAGTTGATACACGGCACTCTTCTTCGTGGAGTTGAAGTCACCGCAAATCACCATCGAGGTATTCTTCACTTCTTCCGCATTGTTTGTGCCCTTAAATTTCCTTATGATACCCTGCATCTCCTCCAACAAAATTCCCACTTGCAATGCCTTCACGTCATTGAATGCAGGGTCCCAGTGTAAGTGTGTGTTCACAACCACAATTTTCTCGCCGCTTTCCATGTGTTGTAGGTATGTAATCAAAGCAATATGGTCTTTGTTCATGAATCTGTTGAATAAGTCCTTGGTTTTCTTGTAGCGGTCAGAGCCCATGCATACAGTATTATATTCCAAGTTTTGCTTTTGAATTATCTGAAACTTGGAAGCACGGTAGAATGTAGCACATCCATCAACCTTTTTGGACTCGAGTTCGCTCATTGTCTTGGATCTAGTTTTGCTGAAAAAGTAGCCCTTATAGCCGATATCCGACATAATAGGGACCCAGAATTCGTGGAAAGTTCTTGTCTCAACCTCCTGCAAGCAGATGACATCGGTATTGTAACGAATGATCTCCTCCTTCAAGGCATTTCTTCTGAACTCCCACTCCAAAGCCCATGAAGGGGTGTACTTGTACATTTTTGTGGTTGCATAATGCTGGCACAAAGTGTTGTACGACATCAAGGTAAAAGAGTTAGCGGAGTCTGCATTTAGGTGGTCTTCAGTGTAAGCATTGGGGTTCTGCACAGGGTCAATGACATCACCATCATCCTGCAACAAAAGCCACGATCTGGGCTTGGGTTCCGGGTAAGTTGGTTCCATGTCTCTGTAGTGAGTGATTAATGCCTTTGTGCCTTGTTCAGAAATCAAATTTGCAACATTTAAGTCGATCGGGTTGCCTTCAATACCCAAGAACAACAACTCAATCAAATTCCGGAACTGATGGGGCAAGGTCTTGATGTTGTTATCAAACAAATATAGATATCTCAAGTTGTAGCACAAACCCAACTCAGGAGGAATCTCACTGATTCTATTCTGCGACAAGTCAAGTACCCGCAAGCCGTGCAACTTTTTAACCACCAGAGGCACTGTTGTGAGTTTATTGTTGTTTAAGTATAACGACTCCAAGAACTCGTACTGGAATAACTTTGGTGCTAAGTTGAGCAAACCTTGGCCGGAGAAATCCATGTGGCACCAGAGCTGCTTACCCTGTGTACGAGCAATCATTCTCTGCTCTTCGTCCTCCTCCAAGTCGACCTTTTTGTTGCGCATCAACGCGGCAGGTGTTGCGTACGTCTGTGCTGCCTTTTGTTGCTTTTCTTGCTCCTCCAAAGCGGCCACAATCGTCTTGGTTGCATCCACCAAAGTCACGGACTTGACGTCAGCGTATGGATTCTTTGTCTTGCGTGAATTCTGTGCGTATTGCCGCGCGTAGTAGTGAGGCAAGTCCTCAGCGCGTGATAATTGGCACAACAGCACCTGGTGCTGCCAGTAAACCGATGAAGGATCGTCCACATTAACAGAATTTACCTTGTTTTGAGAAGGAAAGTTCCCACCATTAAGGTGGAGTGCCAGCGTGGGTTGTTGTTGTTGCTGCTGTTGCTGTTGCTGCTGTTGTGGTGGTGGCATCACGCCCTGTTGGTTCATGAATTTGGGCTGGTTTAAGCGCGGAATCTGGGAGTGAAGCACGTTTTGGGCCTGATACTGGCTCAATGGAGGCTGCTGCTGTTGTTGCTGTTGCTGTTGTTGCTGTTGCATATGCGATTGGGGCTGGTATTGCTGCAGCGGAAAGAAATTGGGTCCTGGGCCAGCCCGTTGGAAAAACGCCGGGTCGCCGTTGAATCCATCTTGTTGCTGTTGTTGTTGTTGCTGCTGCTGTTGCTGCTGTTGTTGTTGTTGTTGGGGATGTGCATGACCCTGTTGCAACTGCTGAAGCAATATCTGCTGAGATGGCACACCAGGTTGGGCCAGCTGGAATTTGTGATTGATGTTCATTGTGTCAACAAATGTTGCGGTCTAGAAAACGGGGAATGGAAACCTGACTTAAATCGCGTGACAATTACAAGTCTGGTAAAATCAGGCGGTCTAGCTCTATCACAGTCACAGTAGCTGGGGACGCCAGATAGGGCCACAGTTTTTTTCTTGCTGAAAAGCTCGATTGAATAGCGTGGAAAGCGGTTCGTCAAAACCTTGTTATGCAACCAATCTATTTCTGTGCTGTGAGAATGTGCTTTTTTCTTTCTTTCTGTGGATCTTTCGTCGACCAGCAAAGTCCAGCGACACTTATGAATGGCTGGTATCTAAGATAGCTATGGGTGTAGATAGCAAGAAAGAAAAACAATCGCGTGTGTGTACAGAAAATTTCACTTGAAAGGGGCTTTGCTTATGTTGAGTCTTTATCGAGGCCGAAGATTCGAAGATTCGCTTCACCGGTGCGTGGGATTTCCTGCCTGCGCACGACTCTCACCAACAGACAGTGGTGAGATTTTTCTGGGGGGCGAGGAGGCGGGATGCACGGGTGTGCGCGCAAGTCACGACTTAGAAAATAAATGCTCCCATTGATTTAAAAAATAATGCTGCAAAAAAAGTATGGGGAACCATTGGCCTTTTTATATCCCAAGGAATGGGTCATGCATGATTCCTTTTGTGAAGTATAGGAAAATTCTTGTATTCTTTTATTCTTTTAATGTAAAAATTTTCTTGATTTTGTATGCACTAAGGTTTTGTTTCTTGATTTTGTTTCTGGAAATCTACAAATTTTTTGAGTTATTGAGGATATTTTAGACAGCACTCAGTTTTAAAAACATTTTGTGAAATCAAGCTCTTCAGGTAAAAGAAAAAAAAAAGACATTTAAAAAAAGTTTTTTCCTTTTTTTCCTTTTCATTCTTATCCACCCCAATGATCTTGGTCACCAAATGGCAGCCTTATAAATGCTTCAAATTCATGCTTGTTGAGCCCCTGAGAACCCAAAAATCCTACGGCACAATTCACACTTTAAAAAGCCTTAATCGTAGATTTTAACGTTTCAAGTTTGAAGAACGATTAATCTTGAATGCATTTGACGAGCTTATCTCAAAAACTTCAACTTTAGACCTATCTCATGCCAAATGTATACCACTGAAGAGATAAATTCTAAACTAACCTGACAAAAGAGTAATACCAAAGAAGGCATACAAGTCATTTCAAATAAACAATTCCAATCATCACATATCCATTTTTTTTTCTATTTTTATTTTTTAGTCAATATGAATTTGAACCAATTTTCCGACTTTGAGTGGTGAGAATTTTAACCTGATTTCAGAAATGAACTGCTGAAATTAGACCCAAAATTTGCGTATCAGGTGCAGCAGGTATTGGTATTCCAGAGAAATGCCTTCAAGTTTCTCAATATCGTTGATATTTCCTCAATGGACCTGAAAACGGACCAATTTATGTTTCGAGATACCTTATGCTTTTTTTAGTTTCGATTTACAAAGAAAAATATCGTTTAATGGCATGCCTTTGATTTTTATCCATCGTCACGTGACTGAGTTTTAGTACAACTAGTATGGTTAGATGAACTAATTCACTGACATCGAAATCCGATATGGTGTAACGGTTAGCACACGACGCTCTCACCGTCGAGACCGGGGTTCAACTCCCCGTATCGGAGTTATCTTTCTAAGCCATTGAATGGCTCTGACAATTATTTTTTCTGTTTGATTTTGCCTTCTTTCTCTCAGAATATGAACATTTGACTGCGAGTTTTTTTTTGTAATTAAGCTTTGTGCGTCAAATCCGGTTTTCTTATTGTTCTTTCGCGTATCACGTGATTACATAATGCGACCAGATTATTTTAACTCCCTTGGTTTCGCAATACATAACTATTTATATTTAACGGTCTTATTAAACAATACTATATAAAACGATATCTTATCTTATTGAAGGAGGATTAATTTTCAGTTTAGTAAGCTTTATGGCACCCAGAATATTCTATAATTGAGGACCGCTTTCCACTTCTCATATACCAAGTCATCATTGCAGGTGTTAAAGTCACCGATAAATCTGATTCCAAACAAGTCTATGGTATTTAATCAACCATTTGACGCTCGGGTATAAAAGACACAGATACAGTTGTGTTTCAACAAAAGAATCAAGAAACTAGAAACGATGTCGTAAATAATTATTGGAGATGTTCGAACGCTTACGTCACGAAAAGCAAGTATGCCAAATGATTTTGCAGCCCAAATTGACCATCACCTTGCATCGTTTTGTATTTTTTTATACCGATGATACAAACACTAATGCCCTATAATAAGCTGGATCTTTTTTAAAAAAAAAACAATACTGTTAATGATCCAAACCATTAACATTTTACTTTGAATATTATCCTGTCCTTATCAAGTGAACCGAATTTGGGATACTCAATATCATTTCATTTTAACCAGTAATTAGAGTAATTAAAACAGAAGTGACCTTACCCGTCCTTTTTCAGAGAGTAGTTGAACGACAATCCATCCTACTTTAATCACACTCAATAAATACATTCATTATAATACCTCTGCTCTCACTATATACAAAACTTTTGATGCCAGAGACTCTCATGAATCAGCTTCCTGTGCCAACTTATAATCCACCAAGCCCGATAAGTCTCCTCGTTGCTTGGCGAGTTTCTTTAGTCTTGCCTCAGTTAACTTTGCATTAGCCAATTTCCTGTTCACGCCCTTACAGAGCCCATTTGCCAAGAAACAAACATCACAGTTATTGGCTTTTGGCGCACACACTGTCTGGCCAAACCCGACAAGCAAAGGGTTAATATCTGCCCAGTAATTTTTGGGAAGCCAGCCCTCCAAAGCATTTCTGGTCACTTCAGGCTTTTCAGATTTGGGCACCCACCCCCACATTTGGCCCAAACGATGGAGATGGACATCAACACCGATTCCAGAGTTAATATTCCATCCGTTTTGAAGAATAAGATGGCCCATTTTGGGTCCTACTCCTGGAAGCGTAACGATTTCTTCGATGGTTTTGGGAACATCGCCTGCAAATTGTGCTTGGAGAATATCACAAGATTTTTTAATATAGACAGCCTTCCGCCGATGGAACCCAACTTTACATATACACTGGTCGATTTCGGTTTCTGTGGACTCTAGCACGGCTTCAAGACAGATTCCCGGGAACCCCCTTTTGATATAGTGTTCTTGGAGAGTTTTCATGGCGGCGAAATTTGTTTCGTCTTTGGTTTGGGACGAAAGCATGAGCGAAATAAGAAGCTGGAACCGATACGTTTTTGGATCACATGACGATAAGCCAGGAGATATGGAATCGGGCAAACGTTCACAGCCAAAATTGTCCACAGGAGTTTTGATAAGCGCCCGCATTCTCACCACCTCATTATATACCAGGTCCCAGTTTTTAGGTTGTTTCCCACTAACGTCTTTGGGTGATACGGGTTTGAAAATATTCGATCCGATTTGGGGATAAAAAGTAGGACCAGTCATTGGAGGCAAGAGCTCAGATTTTAACTCTGAAATGACAATTTCCTCTTTGATTTCCTCTTTGATTTCCAGTTTTACTGGCACAATATTCGACTCAGTGGTAGCGGAGGACGCATGGTTAGCCACCTCTTCATCATACTCCACCTTGATCTCTGCCTCGTGTTTGATCTTTACTGAAACGTTATTGATTTCAGACTTTTTTTCAGAAACAGGCGAGGAAAGCAGGAGAAGTCGAGCGCTTCTTCGACTCTTGAGAGGAGAAGGTGATGGTAAATCTGCTGGTCGTTTTATCGGCATTGAAAAAGTGGTTGGAAATCAAGCGATGGCTGCGTATCTGCGGGTCTCGCATCAAAAGCGCCACCCCGCGGATTTCCATGCATCGAGAGTTGGGTCTGCGATAAGGCTTGGCCTTGAGTGAGAGTGAGATGCGCTTGTGAAGCGCGACAGTTATAAAATTTATCCGGACCACGAGTCATGAGTCATGTGTTACGGCGTCGTAAATTACTTTTCTTTCTCGTAATTTTCATGCACAGTATTCTTATATGAATTAAACAACCCAAAATGTAGAATTTCAATATTTTGACAACAATCAGTATGCGATGAGTCAAATGTTGACGTGTGCATATAAGCAGGGCTCGACTCTGCCCCGGAGTTTTCCGTTGCACAGCGCACCTTTGAGTTTAAGAGAGATTATTTTCCTGGGAGAGGAACGAAATAGAAGGTTCAGGCAGGTCACACAATAGTCATCATAGTATAAATCTAAATCAAAACAGGAAAAAATGGATCTACCGACGACCACGTCTGTGGTAAAAATGGAGGCCGCAACCGGAACTGAGACCGTAACCGGAGCCGCAGCCGGAGCCGGCGACGCAAAAGCAAAGACAAGCGATGATTTGAAAGGCAAGGACAAGGCGAAAAAACGTGGTCTGCGTCCTTCTACACGCAAAACAATCAAAGCCCCCGGTGTTGGTGGGATGCGTACTGCACAAGCCTGTGACCGATGCCGGGCCAAGAAATCAAGATGTGACGGGAAACAGCCCGCATGTTCTTCATGTGCTGCTGCTGGGCTAGAATGTATAGTGCTGGACCGGCTCACACGTAAATCTTACCCCAAAGGGTATACTGAACTTTTAGAGGAACAGGCGCGCCAGCTTATTGCAGAGAACGCCCGGTTGAAAGGCGCTTTGAGTGCACGAGACGAGCAATTGGCAGGCAATATTGCGAATTCCGAACCAACATCCCCCGATCTTCTGAACCCACATACCGTGCTTCACACGCATTCACACGAGGCCGGATGCACGTGCTGCCAAGGGCTGCCTGCAGTGCACGAGCGCCCGGTGTCGGTGGCTCTGTCGGTGTATAATGGGATCGAAGATGACGGGTCTGCGTATAGCGATTTCGACGACAGTTTGGACGAATTTAGCGATGAAAGTGATGTCGAACAGCGCGGTATACAAACGCCGAGCTTACTCAATAAGCAGATCCATCCGGCACCAGGGGCGTTTGCGGCTGCCACAGCGATTGAGCAGATGCAAAATGGACAACAAGCAAGTACACAAAGCAAAGAACAAATGCTCACGTCATTAGTGGCAGCGGCAGTTCCTCGAAGCACCGAGGAAACGTTATTTATTCCGACGCTTTTGGCTCGCGTTTGTGAGGCGTACGGGTACGCATCGACACCGGCGAAACTCACGGCGCTGGCTTTAGCGGCACTTAAAGAAACTCTGGAAAAACAGGGCCCACCCGATGTTCAGGTCTCGCTTGTGGCTCTGATCCTGACGCCTGCTCACGGCAACCCTTCGAAGTTGGCGCTTCCGGAAGCGGTGAGATTTCTTCGCCAGATCAGGTTTCCTTCCAAAATAGAACTTGATCGGTACGTGGCCGCATATTTTTGTGAGTGGGGCCATGTATTGCCCATCATCAACAAAAACGCGTTTCTTACCAATTACAATCGTTTCTGCGAGATTATAGAACATGGGTTTTCGGCTCGGGGCCCCGAATATTGCTATGAGCTGGTGGAGAAATTGGGTGCGTTGGTGGTTTTGGTGGTGGCGCTTGCTTTACTCCTGCAAAAACCAGAAACACCGGGTCTCATTTCACATTATGATGCGCTTATTCACGAATTCATTAAACCCAATTGTGTGCTTACACACGCGTGTCTGCTTCAGCTGCTCCAGATTCTTGCGTTGGCTCTTCAATATTGTCTAGCCATTGGCGATTTCGCCACGTGTTTTGAACTTAGGGGCCGTGTTATTACTATGGCCCAGCAATTACGTTTACACAGATGCCCCGCTGCGGTTTTGGGACTAAGCAAGGAAATGAGTGACCGTAATCTTAAAGCGTTTATGCAAGGTGAACGGAGAGTAGTGTTTTGGTGTGTTTATGTACTAGACGTCTATTCTTCACTCAATCTAGGCGTGCCCCGACTTCTTAAGGATTACGAGATTGAGTGTGCCACCCCATTTAGTGGCAAAACAGATGCCGAGGATGCAGATGGCGATACCCACAAAAACGAGAATATCTTGATTGTCAACAATACAAAATTGACCATTTTCGGCAAAGTCCTGCGTCTTGCGCTATGTTTGATGCAATTTGCCAAAGTGTTGGGCAATATTATGGACACGATTTTCCTGCGCTCGGGCAACTATAATGTACATGATAAGGCGTTGGAAAAAGACCATATGTTGGATTGCTGGCGCCGCGATTTGCCCGCGGATTTACGCTTTGAAACAGATGTCAATGGGCTTCTGGCAAGAGGCACGCTGGCGGAGGAGGAAGAGGAACACGCCGATGCTTATTCTGGCGAAAGCTGGAAACAGTATCTGAAGCAACAGCATCTTTTGATCTTTCTCTATTTCCACGCCAAAATCTTGATTTATTTGCCGATAATCTCGAAGTACGGCTCGCACCATAATGTTGGTCTTTCAATGAAAGAAAAACTAGCGCTTGGCCATTCGGACGTTTCGTCAAATGCTTCGAGCACAACACTGATCCATCAAGCCGCAGTGCAAATCCTTCGTCTTTTGAAAAACCTTGCCACGACGTCTGCATACTTATTGCCCGTGCCTCTAAATATTCCTCGAGAACATGCTCGTTTCTCAATATTAGTGGCCAAGGGTTCGTTGGATTATATTAAAGGTGGGCCTTTACACCTGCAGCTGAAACTGTTGCTTCTCGACACCATTCCTCTTTTGAAAAACGAAGCCCACTCGCAAATCCCCAGCTGCATAACGCCACGTGCTGCCAGTTTATTTGAATATGCGGTTTTGAGTATTTTGGGCCTCAATCTTGGTCGTGCTTCGGCAGGAAATAACTTGCGTCGGCGTATCATCAATAACGAGTCTATGGCGAAAGTCGGACAGGTGAAAAACGGCCCTCCTTTTGTTAAAACTGATTTTCCACAATTCAACACTGCTCCACAATTCCAGGCACTGCCCAATGTATCTGTACATGTGCCATCATTTAACCTGGCGCCCCAGATTCAAACAAATAATATGGCTCCAGATAATATATTCTCATCAACGGGGCCAGTGAAAGTTGAAAGTTTTGAGAATGAGCTATCGGACGAAAACCCCGATTATTTCAAGTTTGATGAACTCATCAACAACTTCGATGCAAATGGCGCTAGTGGCCAATACGTGACGGATGGTTCACTTGGACTTGTGCCTTTTTTGAATGAGCCAAACGATTTCTTTTTTCTGCAGCGGATGCATGACGATTACGATATGGAATACTGATGAATTGTGTAAGGATATACTGGGAAATGATAGAGACAAACATTGTGATTCTTTACAATTTGAAGTGTGTCGGATTACTGTTCGATCCTCTTAACTATAAATCAACGGGCATTTTATAAAGATCTTCATTTATTGCAGAATAATTAAACACCACATTGTTGAACCAACCAAAGTTCGGAATTAGACAGGATATAGCTTTTCGGGTTCTTCCTTCTAAAGAATGTCAGATTCTTACAGATATAAGTTTTCTTTTATAGTCTCAAATAAAGATAGGCGGGGACTATAATCTCATTTTACTTACAGTTAAATGCTTGTTGGAAAGTGATTTAGGAGAAATTTCAGTAAGGTGGCCTTACTTTGCCTAAGACAGTTTTAGTGACTGCTGCGAGATCATGAAGAAAAAACTGTTTCACGAAAACTGTAGGAAAATCTATCCGATATAGGCTGTGAGTGAAGATGGAAAAATACAGAAAGTAGTACAATCCTCTGATTTTTTCTCTGTCTTGTCGAAAATATGACTGTCTAAATGCAACTACTCTGGTCACTCAAAAATTGCTGCTATCCGCTAATAAATGTACAAGTTTATTATTAAAACCTAAGTCGTCTAAAGAAAGCACCTCTCAAACCGAACGGTACCTTGTAGGCTCGAACGGCAAAAGAAGCGAAATTCCACCCAAAGCTCCAATGATGGCGCCACAAACCCAGATCGGAACCAGCGACCCGGATTTCTGGCCATAGTAGTAAATGACGGGCGTGAAAATTCCACCCACACGAGAACAGAAAACACCCAAGGCACCGCCAGTAGCCCGGGCCACTGCAGGGAAAACCTCCGGGGTGTATGCATAAAGACAAGCGAAATAAATGTTGATGAAAAAGTAGGTCATGGACGAAAAAGCGGCATCTTGCAGTTGAGTTCTGACAGTTGTGTATCCAAACAAAATGGCCATGGTGATCACAGCTCCAATAGTCATGGTACCTCTTCTTCCTAAACGACGGAAAGTTACCATATAAGCGGCCAAAATCGGACCGAAAATGCCGACAAATTGACTGATGGACGAGTTACGGTAGGTGATAAATGTAGATGCGGCCGTGTTTCCTCCATGTAAGTTGATGTAGATGTAAACAAAGTTGAAAAACGTACTGTAGCAAACGCCAATCAAGATCCACGAGAGGAAAATGAGTGTGGAAGAGTAAGCGATTTTGCGGGTCAGAAAGAGAATTTTGATGTGGGAAATCGTTGCACGCAGCACACTTTTGATTGTGTAACCTTCGGCCTGGAAATCCAGGGCCTGTTTCACCTCACCACACTCCAAAAGATCTTGTAATGTAAGCGAAAACGGACGGTTGTGTTTATTGGCAATTGTTTGTAACGTTTCCAAAGCCTCTGCATCACGGCCATTTGAAACCAAATATTTGGGGCTTTCATCTAATTTAAAAAGGAAAAGACGCGCCAATGCAAGAATTAAAACAAGCCCAGAATTGGCGTACCAGCAGTAACGCCAGCCACGATTCGACGAAGATGGACATGGGCCTTCTTCAGGACAAGAGTAAGATGGCACAAAAGCCCATGCAAGAAGCACAGCCACGGTCTGGCCCACACCCCACCATGCAGCCATAAAAGTAGTGAGCCAGGTGTATTTTGAGGGGGAAAATTCAAGGAAAACCGTGACGTCGGTGGCAATATTACCGCCTGCACCAAAAGCACTGAGGGCCATGAAAAGACAGTAGGTGGGGTACAGGCTCATTCCACCGGCAACAAGACCAAACAAAGAGGCCAACAATAACGAGAGATTGAATGTCGTTTTGCGGCCGATAATGTCTGCACCAAAACCCCAGAAAACTGCACCAAGAAGCAACCCGACGTAGAAAATCACTGTTGATACAGGAAAATCGACGTTAAATTGACGGTCCACCACCACTTGCACGGAACTTTGGATGGTTTCAAGCTGCGAATCCACAGAATACCCGAATCCGGCCAACACAAAAAGTTTTGCGTGGTATTTCGTGAACCCAATCTCGTCAAGCGCGTTATTAATCAAAAACATCTTGCGATTAAGTGCTTCATCCGTATCGACATGCAAATCCTGCTTTTGGGTTTGTCCAATTTGCTCGGATCCAGACTCAGAGTCCACATTGGCAATTCCAATTTCCGTCACTTTCTTTTCCTCCATCTCAGTGCTGAAAATTGTACGAAATAGTTCACACTGCTAGTTCTCCACACAAGTAATTATAATCGCTTAGCGGCTCTCGAAAGAAAATGTAAAATAAAATATAAAAGACGAAAAACTCTTGTTCAGAATTCCGAAGAAAGAATATGAAAATATGAGAATTATCTCTGAAAAAACTGGACGAATGCTCGGTTTTATAGCAACATTCGCCGATACACTAAGCCGCTTGCATTATCTAGTTGCCGACCCGTCCTAAATTGGGATTCTTATTACTTGTCTGCATAGAAGTCACAGAACTATGCAACAATCCTGCATCGCTGCGCGAACACGGGGGCGGGAAACAAGGGGAAACAGATAATCCGCGGGGATCTGGTCGACGCGTGTTTTTCCGCATTTGGTATCAAGACGCGAGGGCCTCACTTATCGATATCCGGTAAAACGATAGCACGCGAGATAATGATCTTATCTGCTTTGAGTTACAAACCATTATCAGAATTCATTAGATAGCACACACTGCAGCCCTTATCTTTCTTGTTGTTCTGCTTATCGCAAGGCTGTAGCCTGTGGCCACTTTTGACGCAGGCGCATTGTTAGGCCCAAAATAGGGTCATTGGCCGAAATGCTTCAAAGTTCATGCTTTTTTTCTGTATCGGGGAAGGGAATAGACAAAAGAAAAAAGAAAGAATTAACCAATGATATACTGGCTTTTTCCAATCACCGATGTTTCTTCAATTATTTTGGATGATATCTAATATCTACTTTAAGGTGGAATTCAAACTACTATAGTAGTATTTTCTCTAGTCTAAAACATGACTTATTCCTAAATAAGCAATACTTCGGACGCGGCCAAGAGCTTTTTCATCACGGCCTAGATCACACAGAACCGGGGGAAACCAAGGCAAATTAAAGCAAAAATACCCATTTCTCAAGAATTTGAATCACTGCAACCTTACCTTTGTTTTGACACTCGCATGGCTAAACCCGTAGAATTTGCGCAGTCTTCATAAAAAAGGAATAAATTTTTTTGTCACTTTTCAAATAGATTTTCTAAGCCTCAGCAAGTGGGCTTTGTGAACTACTTCAATTGAAACAATTTCAATTACAAGATAGAGACAAGAAGAAAAGAAAGTTAGGGCAAGAAGTCTCAGTGTTTTGGAATGTCGGTAGCCCATAAGTTGCGATCTAGCCTTTAATAGAGAAAATACAGAATGTTCTCAGATTTCCCATGACGACTTAGAATGCATGAGATTCAAATTCGCCGGATTTTTAAATACTTTGCGAAAGGTTTGATGCGAATGTCCGAGTGGTATGGAAAAATTTGGCAATTTGTTTCTGAATATAACTTAGGTCCACAAAATTTATCGAGCCAAAACGTAGTATGTCATTTCTTAAGACTTGTAAAACTTAATTAATAAATAAAAAAAGTTCGCTTTTGCAAGAACATACTTCAAGTCTCTTAACTATGCTTCATTTAGACTTTCATACACACCTCTGTTCCATGAGCTAATGTCTTTGACTTCGGTCGTGAAATAGGCGAAACAACGATTCCTTTACTTAACATTTCCCAAAAAGTCACCGGTCTTGATTTATCTCCACTGATGATTGAAGGTGCCAATCAGCTTAAAAGTGAACTTTTGAAAGAGATGGGTATAGATGACGAGTCAAGAATTGATTTTGGAGTTTCTAAAGTTGAGGATTTCGAGGCTCCACCAGAAAGTTTTGATATGATAGGGGCTGCCGTGTGTATATACTGGTTTAAATCTTTCAAGAAATTCTCTCTCGGAGCAGCACTGCAATTGCAAACGCGGAGGAACTTTGGCATACTGATATTATGTTGATCCTTTGATTGTGGAATTTCGTGGCCCAGCTAAAGAAAATCTTTCGAAGCAGGAAATTTTGGCCAAAGTTCAAGAGTTTCACACTCAGTTTGTGTATACTAATCCAGATGCTTTAGGTTCACATTGGGAACAGCCAGGATGGTCTGTATTGAAAGTGTTTGAAGAGAAGTTGACAAGAACATTCCCCTGGAATTATTCACCGATGAGAAAATCCAGAAAAACATTCCTGATGGGAAAACTACTTATGGAGAAGCCGATTTACAGATGGTGTGTAACGATATTTCGCTTATTGATTACACTAAACACTTGTCCACAGATCGTGCGTACCACAGCACAGTTACCAGGAAGCAACAGGCAAAGGACAAGAGCTTTTGGATTGGTTTATCGAGAGTTGTGAGAAGGAGCTTGGTTGGAGTAGAACCGAAACAAAGTTGGATCTTGAATGGTCGACCGGATATACGTTTATGAAGAAAAAGTAAGGTCTGAGTTTAGACTGTTTTAGTGTGAAAAGATCGAACAAATAATATTTAAAAGTTCAAGTTCAAGTTCAATTTGATTTTGATTAATTTTTATTTATGACACCTGATTATTATTTGAGTTTGAGAATATACATTTGAACTGTTGAAGATCACAATCGTTGTTTCAGCAGGTGTTTCAGCATGAAAGTTCTGAAACGTTTCGCGGGAACCTGGAATTCGAAATGTTGGAGCCAACAAAACGGAAATGTGGGGTGCGACCTGCGGCTGGCCCAAATAAACCCAACGCAACAATTTGGGCATGTGTGGCAGCGCGCACACTTTGGATGATGGGGAAGAAAGAACACAGTGTGAACGTTGGTATGGCGTTTCAGCGTAGTTTTCAATTTCGTATTATGAAACAACTTAAAAAAAAATGGGGCTTCTTGTTTCAGGAATCTTTCCAAGCTCGTAAACTGAAACAACTCATCCAAGTATTACCACTTCTTCTCATAACGGTCACAAGCTAATCTGGGCCCCACCCCAGGTTCCCGTCAACCTGCACACAAGTGGGCCAACACAACGTGTGCTTGAAAACGTGGTTGCGCAGCAGATGCCATTCGCAGTAGAACGCATACAATTTCCAGACCAATAGAAGACGCAATTGAAACTTCGGCCGGTTTAAATTTGCATGGATTTTATCGTTATTTCAGTCTGAAAATATTATTATTGTTCATTTATTCACCACAGCAAATCAGTTTGAAAAACAGGGAATCAAAACGGAAAAAAAATTAACAGAAAAGATTAGAAATACCATTGAACAAGTCGCACGTGGTCTCTTATCCCACTAACTATTTCCTCCAACATTTAACACTAACAATAAAATAAAATATACAAACTCCACAATGTTGCTTCTCATTCCCAAGTTTCTTATCCGTCTTTTTCTTGGCTCGTTAGCCCTTTGGATCGTGCTTTCAACCGCGATTCCACAGCTACTACTGCGGTTTCATGAACCCCAGATCCGGGATCTCAATTTCACCCAGCCACTTTATCCATACAATTCGCTTACGTCACCTACGCCTCTTCCGATCCGAAACTCGACGATTTTCTTTGTCATTGGCCATCCAGATGACGAGGTGATGTTTTTCCTGCCGTCCTTGGTGGAGTTGGCTAAACCAAAACACAACAATCACGTGAAACTCCTTTGTTTTTCTAAAGGTGATGCAGCCGACATTTCGTTTGGCGCCATTCGGTCACAGGAATTGCGGACTTCGGCCCGTATTGTGGGAATTCACCCTGAGGATGTGGTGGTTTTGGATAATTATAGAGATGGCATGGATGTGAAATGGCTGCCTCAAGAAGTGGCGCAAACTTTGCATGAACAGGTCGGGGATTCCGGGAAAAGTTCTCAAACCGTGCTTATTACGTTTGATAGACAAGGCGTATCGAACCACCCGAACCATATTTCTTTATACTACGGCTGCAAGGAGTATTTCAAAAACTACGTGTCACTGAACGGAGCACTGAGATTATACGTATTGAAAAGTCTCAATTTCTGGGAAAAATATTCGTTCACAATGTTGACAAATGTCGAGTTGCTAGTGGACTTGGTTTCGAAGTTTTTCCTCAACACATTGAAGATTAATATCAACGTCAGTTTCTTCAACACCTATTCCGGCAGAAGCTTATCTTCAATCAAGTTTTATTCCGACTTGAACATGTTGAGTGTTTCGTATGCTGCCATGGCTTACGGCCACTTTTCACAGATGGTGTGGTTCAGATACGGCTGGCTAATGTTCAGCAGATACTTGACGTTCAACCACTTGATCCAAATCCACTAAACAGGTGTGATATATAGATGCATAGTTATAAGATTATTCAGTAAAATTCTTGAACCCAAACTGCTTTTGGCACCAATTAGCTCCGTGTTCGAAAAATTCTTGCTTTGTAATCTTGATCTCTTTCATGATATCATCTTGTGATAACGCACGACCACCATACCATGCCACTTCATCCAATGCATGTTGCTGCTGTGTCACTTTCACATCCCAAATTGTGGGAAGTTCCTTCTTCAATTCAGATAAAAGCCGGTTTTGGAAGTTGTCTAAATTGGCCGTTCCACCTACAATATTGATATTCGACAGAATGATGGGGCGTACCACTTCAGGGCACGACATAATGGCTTCCACGACCAAATCGGTGATGTTCTTAAAGCTGGCATTTTGGATGACGGAGCTTTTGGAATACGTGTTATTGTCCAACATGATTTCCGGGTGGAAAAACGTTTCCGGTGCGGTGAACCGCTCGTCATAAAGTTGGATTGTTTGTGCGTCATGTGGGAGTTCCTGGCCGCTCCCACGAACATAGCCTGTTATGGTGTTTTTGAAATCAGGAAGTACAAACTCACACCGGGCAGCCACTTTGTTTTTGAGTTCTTTATCAAAATCCTGTGCTACATACATTGTGTGCTCTTTCACGGTATTAATTAGAATTGGCTCATCAGACACATCGTAGTGGCGGAAAGTGATCATTTCTCGTAAAAGCCCATTTAAATGACGACCACCAAATGGAAGCTTACGCACACCATTCCAGTGGATACGCTGATACAAAACCGGCATCACGTGTGTGGCATTATACCCACAATCTATCACCAAAGCAAAATCAGCAGGTTTTTTCAGTTGCAGATTTGCCCACGGCACTAGCAGCAGCGGTGAACACCGGTAGTATTCACTAAACCCATACTCTTCAAAAACAATGAGATCCGTGTTCATTGAAAGTTGCGGTAGTTGATATGGCGATTCTGTAAGTGTGAGGTGTACTTCTTGCGGGTCGATTTCCTTTTTCGGCAGAAGCTGATCAAGTGTATAGTCCCAAACTGGCTTTTCGGTTTCCCACGAAGTTAAATGGCCCTGGTCATGGGGCCTTTTGAAGTTAATTCCCGAATATAAGTTTGCGTGTGACTTGTAGTCGTTCCCTATATAGATGACACCATCTTTCGCTTTTGAGAGCACATTTTCCACCACGAGCGGCAGTTGCAGAGATGCAAAGCCCGCTTTTATCAGGTAAGCACCATTATCCAACACAAGATGTTGTTTCGTCATGAATGTAAGGAATCCCAGGAGTGAGTGTTGATGGTTAATTGGAATGTGTGCGTGTGAGAGACAGCCCGCGTGAAATATCACGCACGTACGGTACCCACCCACAGTGTTTATTATTTTGCCAGTGGGCCGCACACTGTGTCAGACCCACATTTAGAAATCCCAAAAAGGAATGAAAAACTTGACATGTATTAACAGATTAAGATTAAACTATGAATTTCCATTCCCTTAGAGTAGTTAGATTTTGGTATTTAGATTCACGGTTGGGTCAATTCTCCTGTATATAGCACTACCAGCGGGGAAACAATTTTGCCTGTTGGTCGTTAATGGACCCGAAATGAAAAAAAAATGACGCACGGTTTTAAAAACGATTCCCTTAGATTTTAAAATTTTAGAGTTTGGTCCATCAAAATGCCCTCATGCTACGAAATTTCCATAAAATAAGTTCAATACACCGGATCGGCCGTGTCCCGATGGTTTGTTAAAGAAAATAAGCAGCCTTTAGTGACACACTTTCTCCAATTATCCCACGCCTTGGAGAAAGCTTTCTTTGTTACAATATTACAATTATAATTTCCAAAATGTCTTGCTTTCCCCGCCAGAAATAAGTTCCGTAGTTTTTGATTTCCTGCACACAAAGCCAGGTTTTGTCTCGATGTTGCAGCAACCAAAATTTCCAAAGTTGGGCAAAAATCCGGGGATCCGGCTAGTTACGAACTTACGGAGCTCAGCCACTCAAATTTCTTGATCTGACTCAAATCCGCCGTGAATGTCGCCGTAAGCGCATGCTCGGTGAAACTTCGCAATCTCCCCCACACAGGCTTCGGTGGTTTCCGAACTTGTTTGCAATTAGAAATCCCAAATAAATCATGCAAGCCAAGAAAAGATTGGCAACAAGTACACAACATGTAGGAAATATTTTTGGGGCCCCTATGATTTGAACTTGTGCCGTGAGTACCCAAATAATAACAAGATGCATTGATTAATGTTGCAAATAAAATCGGAATCCCGGTTTTGAACCGTGCGCCAACTGTGGCTGCTGCACCGCATTCCCACGCAATAAAGTGTCAAAGCTCGACATTCCAGCTTCCCAATCTGGAAATATACAAAAGCCAGCGCGGACATACCTTGTAAATTTTGTATTTTTTTAGACCAAAATTAAGCGAAGAATAAGCTGGTTCTTTCAAAAATAGAATTTCAGGAGATTCAAAGGTGTATGCCAATAATAAGGTTTAAGATCTGTGATTTCCCCCACAAGTAAACGTTCCCCGCCATACTCAGAACGGCGCGCACCGGCGGCTTGCACGATTAATGTAAAAAAATAAAAAAAAAAAAAGCCGTCATAAATACCCATCGCACGGCACGTCGCAACTCCACATTAGACTCATTCTGCGACATTTAGGGCCCTATTCATTGAAGTATCCAGGATTCGGAAATTCTCATTTTCTCAAACATTTTTCCTAAAGAAATAACTCTTTCATTTCAACTCGCGTACCCCATTTTTTGTTTTCTTCTAGGCCTAATCGCAATTCTCACTATCAGCACATCCCTGTTTTTGAAATGACTCTCTTATCTCGAGTCTTGAACCATCATTCAGAGAAAAATCTGATTCGCCGCACCAGGTCGTCGCTGTCGTCTTTGGGAGGACTGAAAAGTTCAAGACGCCATTCATCACCTATCTCACTTAATATAAACCTTGAGTCTCCACCAGTAGTGCTTTATGGCCATGCACATGAATCCTCCGGGTCACTTGTTTCTGGTGTGCTTACGCTTGAAGTGCACCCCAAGAATTCCAGAATTGGCACGCCCAACCCGCTTTCTCCACGAGTATCTGCTAATGGGCTACGTCCTCAAATATCGATGTCCTCAATCAATTCGGGGGCCTCTTCTGAAGAGTCTCCCGGGTTGACTCCAAATCCATCGAACGATGTTGAAGTCGAGGTTGAATCAGTCATTTTGCAGCTTATTCAGACCGTACATTACACGAAACCATTTATGGTCAGCTCTAACCAAATAAGTTCCTGCAAAAAATGTGCAACCCGCAAAACAACCTTGGCTGAGTGGGATGTTTTGCTGGCTAAATCTTCCTTTCCGGTGGGCTCGCACGCATACCCATTTTCACATTTGCTTCCTGGACTGTTGGCTGCATCGTCCAAATTGGGTAGCCAACACTCGTACTCCTACATTAAGTATGACCTTGTGGCCGTGGCAAGATCCGCTGGTAAAGACACTTCAGTCACGCTTCCGGTCAATGTGCTGCGCTCGATTCTTCGTGGACCCGATAGGAATTCGCTCAGGGTCTTTCCTCCCACAGAAGTCACAGCCAGTGCCGTGCTTCCGGGAGTCATGTACCCCAAATCAACGTTTCCCATCGAGTTGCGTATGGGCCACGTGGTCAACTCCCGTCAGGATAGACGCTGGAGAATGCGGAAATTGCTGTGGAAGCTCGAGGAACATACTCAGATCGCTGCCCATGCATGTGAGGAGCATGATGCCAAACTTAACTCGATCGAGGAATCTCAGAAAAAAATGCAAATGGCGAAGAAGTTGCGCACAGCTGCTGGTAATTCTGGGAATTCTTCAAGCGGCAATGGCGACGGACCCAGCAAAAGTAATGGTATGCATCACCTGACGATCCAAACACTGATGTTTGTGGGTCATCATCCAGTGAATCCACAAGGCGCTATCCGTGCAGCAGCTCTGGAAACAAACAATATAGAAGAAATGCCTGCAGGAAACCATGATATCGTTGAGCCTGAAGAGGAAGTACCGACTAATAGAGTTATGGATGAAGTGGTGCATTTCGAAGAAGATTTCGGAAACGCTGCAGTCGCCGAAAATATCACTCAAACACAACAAAACAGTGCTCCGTTGAGTGCTGCTACGGGTACCCCACAATTGGCACCAGCACAAACAACTCAGAGCCAGCATGCACATGTTCCACAGGCCGAGAGCGAGGAACACAAAAAGTCTTTGTTCCTTGATGAGCTTCGTGTGGTTGCACATGGTGACATCAAGTCGGGGTGGAAATCTGATTTCCTGGGCGACGGAACCATTGAGCTTGTGGCGGAAATTTCGGCTCTCGATTGTTCAAGTGGAATCAAGCGTCATGCCATGAAGGCTCTGTCAGACGATACTCCGCCTGACGAATTGCACGAGGGTCTTAGAAACGATGCCAATGTTTCTTGCGATATTAACGACCCGGTACTAGGCATCTATGTGGGTCACGTGCTTGTGCTAGAAGTTATTGTGGCCGAGGAAATCGTCCTGCAACCGAAGGGGACCAACGTCCCGAAAGAAGACCTTATGCCTGTAACTTCGGCCAGTTCAGTTGCCAGTAATTCAAATTTGGTCGGTGTTCCTACAGGTGCTGCGCGTGTTTTGCGAATGCAGTTTAAAATGGTCATGACTGAACGGTCTGGACTTGGTATTGCATGGGATGACGAGGTGCCTCCCATGTACGAGGACGTGCGGGCATTAAGTCCACCTACCTACGACACACTGGCTGTTGGGACACCAAATTCACTCCAAGGCATGCTGCTTCTGCTGCCGGCTTTAGGTGGTCAAAGAACCACCCCATCAGTGATTTACGGATTGGGCAGCACGCCATTGTTGGGCTCGTTCGCAACTAATAGACCGGTCAATAGTATTGATGCGATGGCCGATTTGGACGAGCATGTGCAAGAATTCAGACTTTAGGTCACACATCTAGATAATTAACACCATACACATAACCACACACTGTAGTCAAGTCATGTATCACGTGACTGTAACTTTGACCGGAAACTAGGGGCCGGCCGCGTGTGCAAATTGAAGATTCTTTTTTTTTTTATTATTTTTTTTTCCTTTTCTATCACCTTTTAAATGCCGTGAAAGAGAATAATTATCTCTCAAAATCTTAAAGAAGTACTCCCTTTCACGTCAAGTTCCGAGTACCAAGACTTTTTTTTCCTTTGTATAGATTTCAACTGCGTCTAAAATCTTGAGCCCTGGTCTCGATGACGACACACTATGCCAAATGCAGTCTAGCGAAGATGCGAATTGTTGTGAAACAAAAAAAAAAAAAAAAAAAAAAAAAAAAAAAAAAAAAAAAAAAAAAAAAAAAAAAAAGATAAATGTGCAAACACACAAAAACCGGGTATCCCTTATTTATAAGGGCGGTAGTTGGCACCCTTGAAATAAAAATCTAATAGTTTAAAGCCCTCTAAAGTTATTTCCGGTTCGCTTTCCTGTATACCACGCCTTTGTACCATCTTTTTTTCTTGCTCGATACCGAAAGTCTCACCGCATGTTTTAGCCGCCAAGTCTTGCCGCTGTGTGTTTGATTATGGTCCGAGATCATTAAGAATATTCCGTCCCAGGTACAATAACAGAGACGTTTTTATTAATAAAGTAGTGAACCTCTCTTATGGAGATAAAGTGAGCAATATAAGAGAAAAAAAAATTAAAAAAAAATTAAGGAAATGATGAGATACCGGCGTGTGCGGCCGTGCAAAAAATCCCGCATCAAGAGCGTCTAAGAATGATTTCTAGCATTGGTCAGGCGCATTTTGCTCCCACACATTTGTGATTTAATTATCGAAATTCCTTCCTTTAGCTTCTCTTTTCCTTCCGGGACTTTCATCTAGTCGATCCCAGCGGCTAATCCTAACACACACACACACACACAAATATATACACGCAGCTACTTTCCAAATAAGGTTGAGCATTTGCAGCGCATTGGTGGTAGGGCATATAGCCACACGAGTTACCCAATCTGGAATTCCTGCAGGAGCCCCCTCACTGTTGATCTTCGGGCTTTTTAGTTTCACCATCCTCTGCTCGGAAGACTAACTTGTGATTACCCGACCACGTCCTTTTCAAGGAAAGAAAAAAAAACAACGATTCATTTGATATTTTAAGATTCGTGTTTGTGAATCTGATTATCGTTTTCTTTTGTGTTGAATTTCCACATTTTTCCGCATTAGCAGCACAATCGTGATACCTAGTTAGCGAAAACAGCAACACCTGGTCTCAAGCTAAACTTCACTCATCATCTAAAAAAAAAAAAGAAGAAGACATCAAAGCCCAATTAAACTCGGTTTTCGAACTTATTCTTCCAAAATTTCTGGTTTATTTCCTTTGTCTCAAAACATCAGCATTTCCACATGAGTGGACCTTCAAAGCCTTTTTACTTTGCTGATGATGACGAATCCAACCAAAGCCCGTCGGGTAGCAAATTGTCATTAATCAATCCCAATGCAGAACTGACTGCTCTTTCACTTTCCAAAATTCCTTCTAGAGCTTTGGAATCGCCGAATCTCGATGATATCTTGTTATTCCCAGTAGAAAACTCCCATGCATATTCGTACGCTCATTTGTCGCCGAATTCATTGGCGCTTCGACTTAATGTTTTGAAGAGGTCGCTTGAAATTCTCAACGAGAGACCGGACTGGCTCAAATTTATTAAAGATGATTCAAATAATAGCGAAGATGAGACTTCCACGCCACCATCACCCAAGATTCAGGCATCTAAAACCAATGTTAACAGCCTTAAAAGACCTGGTAGTAGACCACTAATGCACCGGCTGTTTCTGCGAACCGATGGCGAGAACCTGCTTACCCAAAATGAGAGATTCAAATTGAGCTCGACTGCTTCTTCTGCAGCTTTGACGGCCCTTTTCCGTCCAAATTTTAGTCGAACAGAAAGTTTGCCCAGGCATCGTGTTCGATCAGCATTTGTCCCCTCCCCCTCCGAATTACAACCCCTTGAAAAAGGCTTTCTGCCTGAGGATTATACTGTCACTGAAGATAGTGATTTCACCGACGATCTCAAGGATATTATTGAGCTCATAGAACAAGACACGGGGCTTCTTTCTTCGAAAAAGGAAATTGCGGCAACATTGCATGACCTATCACTCTCATCTGATGCCAGCGATGTCAAGAAAAAACAGAATCTATTGAAGACAAAACTTCTTTTTGCATTGGCTACGCCGTTTGTTGAATCGGCTAGCTCGGTTGCACCTCTTTGGGGAGCAAGTATGCCTGGCTCTGCAAGCGTGCCTGCAACAACGCCCGTGGGGAATAGTTCCATGACTGCGCTCAATTTGCTTGCATCGCAAAGTTTGACATCCACTTCAGCGTACTCCACAGCTGCTGCTGGGAATAGACCTTTCCATGCTTTATCTTCTGGAAAACACTCTTCCCCGCAATCTATCATAACTGTGGAAGCTGATTTTCCCTGGAGCTTTAAGGCGGCCAACGATTTGGCTTGTTTGATGTTTGGTGTTCTGAAAAGCATGATCAAGAATTTAACCTTGATAGACTTAATTGCACCGCAATTCCGGAACTTTGTCACGGAAAAAATGACCCAGGTTGTGAGTAAGCTCGACAGACGGCTGAAGCTGGGCAAAGATATCATATTTGCGGGTGAGATTATTGCAATTACCAGACACTCTGAGGGTGACTTTGCATGGACGTCAATATGGGCACAAAAGAAGGGCGACTTGATCATTTGCATGTTCGAGCAAATAACATGTGATGCATTTGATATCCAGATTCTGTGTGATGTTGAGTCATACCCAAACTATGCTGTCACCTTAGTGGAAGAAGTCGCCGGAAATTTAATCAAGAAGTCAGAAAGTAATGACATCAAGGACCTTCGAGCCATTTCCGAGTCTTTATATGATGAGTTAAAGCAGCTGACATCTGAACACTCGCTTGATTCGCATTATGATTGGGAAGATAGTCATTCACTTAATCGCCGCCGATACTACACACTTCAACTAAATGGCGAAGATAATATTCCATGTGCATTGACTTCTTATCCGATGGAAAAAGATGACTCTAAGTACGAACTCAAGCTCAAGATTCATTCAATGCCGTACATTGCCGGTATGTTTGTTGTTGACTTTTCCAGCTTAAAGCTTCTTTCATGCAACAAAGCCATCGCCAAGAATCTTTTTGGAACCTCCTCCAGCAAACTCTTACAGCAAAGCATTGATTCAATCATTCCTGATTTCTCAAAAATCTTAAAGGCGGGATTAGATGATCAAGACTCAGCCCTACAAATTGTCCCTGGTTTGGTTTTACCAGAACACTTTTTCAGAAAGTATAATGCGATCATCAAGCTGGACAAAACAGGTGACAAGACCCCTGAAGAGACATTCCTAACTTCTCGCGGTATAGAGGGATTGCATAGGGATGGAAAAACTATATTCATCGATGCTCAGTTACGAGTGGTAACACCGGAAGTATTTGTACTTTGGGTCACCTATTCTCGTCATAGCAATAAGAGCATACACAAGCAACTACACAAATTGACGAATAGCACGTTGGAAGGATTGCCCCTGCCTCTCAGACAAAATGGAAACAATAGTCGAGTGGACCTTCCGTCACAAATGAAGTTGTTTCCTGAGGACGAAGCAGATATTCTTGAGTTGGGCACAAGCAGTTCTGAAGTAAGCCGTCATAGCAGTACGAGACAACCGAAAAGAGCAACGACGTTTTCTGTTCCGGTCACGTATATTAATGATGCCACGAGGAAATCAAGTTTGAACTTCGACAAGTATGGCTCTATGAGATCGATCTCCCTTTCAGAAACAACATCAGCTGCAAGTGATGTGGAAAAGGCATCAACACGGCCATCGTCCATCGATACTGATGACTCGAAAACTCCAAGTACACAATTTTACAAGAATTATACCGAGGAAGATATTTTATCCATTGAGAATAAAGAGTTAGAGGAAACGAAAAAGAAATCGAAATTTTGGCCTTCGAAAATTGGGGAAAAAAAGAGAACGAAAAAGTACAGTGAATTCAACATCATAAAAAAGATGGGAGAAGGTGCTTATGGTAAGGTCGTTTTAGCAGAACACAAAGAAGACCCGGCATACAAAATTATCATCAAGTGTATCGACAAGCAAAGAATTCTTGTTGATACATGGGTCAGAGACCGGCAGCTCGGTACGATTCCATCCGAGATTCAGATCATGGCCACTTTAAACCTCGAGCCACATCCCAACATCATGAGAATTATTGACTATTTCGAAGATCCGGACTATTACTACTTAGAAACACCAGTATTTGGTGACCCTCCTGCCATTGATCTATTTGATTATATCGAGGTCAAAAACGATATGAGCGAGCTTCAGTGTCAGCTTATTTTTAAGCAGGTTGTTCTGGCTGTGTACTATTTACACAAGCATGGAATCATACATCGCGATATCAAAGATGAAAACATTATCGTGAACGAAGTCGGAGTTGTGAAGCTTATTGATTTTGGCAGTGCAGGGTATGTGAAACTGGGGCCGTTTGATGTTTTTGTTGGAACCGTCGATTATGCGTCGCCGGAAGTGCTCCGGGGCGAAAAATACGAGGGCAAGCCACAGGATATTTGGGCGCTTGGTATTTTATTGTACATTATGCTCTACAAGGAAAATCCTTTCTACAATGTGGATGATATTATGGAAGGAGAGTTGTGCGTACCGTTTGTTGTGAGCGACACACTGTTGGATTTGATCAAGAAGATTTTGGTGCGCGATATCAAAGCCAGACCCACAATCACCGATATTGTCGAGCACGACTGGCTCAATGTATAAGCGTGCTGCGGACGTGACAATGTTCTCTTCCAGATATGGCATTAGGGTCAAAACAAAACGAAAAAAAAAAAATGGAATATGTTCACACTTTGTTGCCCGATTGCCATTTTATTTATTTATTACATACCGAGCTTTTGCTGGTGACGCGCGTTTGTCAAGACGCGGCCTCATTGCGTGCAAGCTTCGTTGCCCTCTCTAGTAAAACTCATCTACAATAAATCAGCAAGATATAACTCCACTCATTTTTTGTTTGCATGTGCTAATTTCCTGATCCTCATGTCCAAATTCGACCCTCTTTCCTCGAATGTCTCTCTACCGTGTCGTTTGACTTTTGCCAATAGTATTAACCCTGCACAAAGCCTTGTCTTGACAGTGATCAAGCCGATTTTTTCAATCAGTGTTTCACAACTACCACCCCAACTTTTCACCAGCCGTAAAAGCTTGTGGCTTTCTCCAGCGTCACGTGAACAGATTGGTACCTCAAATGATGTATTTCTTGCCAAAATCCAGGACTTGCATCTGGAGAATCTACGCCATGGCTTACTTATATATAGTGGCTTTTTAGAAGGTGCCTATGAATTGCTTCACGGATGTATGGATCCACTATTGATTGAAGATTTGGCGAGTGAAGGAAATGTGCTGCAAATTCTGACCCTACTAGACTCTTTTTCTTCAATCGCCGATTTTGTTAAAGATTGGCAGGTGGACAAAGTTGCCAAAAATGAGACATTTTGTTCCCGAACACTGTTTTCCATGAAACCACCTGTGACACCTCTGCTAGTCAATTTATCTCCCGTGGCAGCGGTAAAGTATACGATATCACCGCAGAACGAGAAAAACCCGCTGGATTTTATTCTATCCCGGTATTTCAACACGCTCTATTCTTTGACTACACCGCTAAGTTATTTCCCCAAAACTGCCCTTGCCCGATTCAGAAATATGTGTGGCACTGATTTTGAGCAAATGAAGGAGTGTCTTTCAAATGTATATTTATCGCCAGAACAACTAAATCTCCGTCGTTTGGCGAAATACGGACTTGCCTTAAATGGCACAGAACCTTCGTCTCTTCATTTGACCAAATTTGAGGCAGATAATCAGGCACTACTAGTGAGTAAACATTATGCGGAAATGGCAAAGCCCGAGCTGTTGGAACTGCTTGTGTTGGAGTTGAAAATCCGTGAGGCCCAGCTCCAAATCTTGCTTCTTCTAGAGCTTCTTATATGTATGAACATCGACGAAAAAGAATTTTTAAAGGCAGCGGAAAAGGGCAAGGAAAAGTCCAGGGTCAAAAAAAGGAAGCCGGCTCTTATACGAAAAAAGAAGAATAAAGTGATCCCCACTTTTCTAGGTATAGGTGTGCCTGAAAGTGAGGAAGAATCTCTGAACAAATCTTCACAAACAAGGGCTGAAATCAATCATCTTTCACAAACTGGACTTTTTGCTTCCCTCAACACATTGATTGACCAGATTGGGTTATGGGACTCGCTTTTGGGGCGCAGTAAAATCGACAAGGATCAAAATACCCATGGGTTTTTGGCATTTGTCATTGTGCCATATTTCAGCAAAAGCCTTCCGGCGGTCGTGCAATATATTATCAAGATATTTAAAGGTCTCCGGCCCCATATTCTGCGGCCAAAACTCCCCAAGGCAGAACGGAAAATCTCCAAAACCTTGTTCCCCACTTCTGCCTCATCAGAATTAAATACGCCAAAACAACTGATGGATTCACAACTGCTGCCCCATATTTCGGATTTTACAAAAAGCCTTTCTGCGCTTGAGCCAGCGGCAAATAATGAACGCAAATCGAAATTTGCCAAGACCTTGTTGAGTGCAGAAAACGTGCCATTTTTGAACCGGGCTTCTACCACCATGGATCTTAATGATAAACAGCCGGCCTTTTCCTTGAAAAGATCCAAATCTAATTTGGGCACGAAAAACCTCAAACGACGCCAGGTGGATATGTCAATCACACGAAACGACACTCTGGAACTCGAGTTAAAGAGACAAACGCTGTTTCTTTTTGCAGACGCTCGAAAAACCAAATCGGGGCCTAGCGTTTCACAGCAAGCCTCTGTTTCTGCAACTGTTGTCAAACAAGTGGAAGCCACCCCAGCCAAACCGAAAACAAAAACAAACACAAACACATACCCGCTGTTTTCGACTATGGATGCCCCACAAGTTTTCGCCACTCCACATAACCAAAGAACTGTGGATATTAACTTTATTGTCAAGGAAACGCCACTCGTGTCTCTGTCTCTGGGAAAGAAATTCTCGGTTCACGATCGTCTTTCTCAAGTAGCAAGAGATGCGGCCAGTAACACGATAAGCATAATCTCTTCCCCAGTTAGAGATTCGGAAGAAACCCAATTATTTCTGAATGCCCGTGCAGATTTGTTTAATGAGAGTTCGCCGGTAAAAGTGACATCTTCGCCTGTACAATTTAAAAGCAAGCCGGGGCAAAAAATTCCGATGAAACAGTCGCCGTTTTATAACAATCTGATTACAGAATCCCCACCTCTATCCAGGTCAATGGGTGGCGAAGTTCTGCCTTTGTCGAAAAGAATGCAGGCACTGGCTAAGCCTGTGAAAAGAAAAGCACCTGTTAAAAAACTGTCGAAGCAACCTGCCAGTAAAATTACCAAGACCACTAAACCAAATCCTTTGCTTCAGAGTCTTTCCAATACGGATATTTTTGAAATTGGCGATTCGACGTCAACGTCTAATGAAACCACATATGAACAAAAGCCACAGGAAGATCCTAAGTCCGTGTCTATTAGTACACAAGAATCATCTCGACCACTGGAAACTCAAAATCTGGGAATGAAAATACTGAAAAATCCAGATCCCAAACCTGGCTCAAATGCCGACTCTGATTCAGACTCTGACTCTGACTACGAGCGTCTTCTTGCATCAGCCAATAGACCATCTACTAAGAAGTACAACAAGAAACGCATGTTTTAGGTATACTTGTGGGGCTCCGGTATATATTACATATTTTAACTAATTAAGAATCTTATTTGTGGGAGTTCAGGCATCTTATCAAAACATGAAGGATAGTAGAAAAGCATGTAATCTTTTGAACTTCCCAGTGGAGATACACTAAATGTATGTTTCTCACCTATGCGCTGCTGATTTCACCAAAGAAGATTCCATCTACAATTTGCTTAGCGTCTGCACTTTCAAGAACCACATTTGCCAACGGTTCGCCTATTCGATCCACGAGCTTAGCTTTAGATTCGGGCAGCACGGAATCAGAGTCTACATCCATTGCATCAGCAGATCCAGACCCAGATTCGCTTTCGGTTTCAGCGGCTGGTAAAGGTGCAGGCACGGCCACCACTAACTTGCGGAGAGCCTCCAAAATCTTTTCCGTGAGTAAGGATTTTTCATCTTCAGACTTATCTCCTTCGAGAATCACCAGCGCATACCACACTTTGAGGTTTGCCACCAACACAAGCTTGATTACTTCGGGTCCCAACTTCTCTAGGCCAAGAAGTGCACCGTAATGAGTACCGATTGGCTTACTCAGGTCCAAAAAGGCACGAAGAAGCGTGCGAGTAACTCTTGGTTTGAGGGTCGAGTAAGAGTTTCCGTATGAGTTTATAACGTGTTCAAGAAGTAATGATGCAAATTCACGTACAGCAAATTGGCCACGCAATAAGTCTGCAGCCGCTGCAGCATCTGTAGAATCTTTGGGCAGTGTTCCAATCCGTTTTGCCAAAAGAAGTGTGAGAATACAAGGCATCAACGAATGAACGTAAGGGGCCAAGAAGATTGTTTTGTTATCATAAAGCGCCGAAATCACGTCGAGCATTGTGATCAAGATATCGAGGTTACGGAGCTGGTTCGTGATTTGTTCGGCCACAAACTGGATGAAATAAGGCACAAGTTGGTGTAAACCAGGGTCGGTACGTAACGAGCTTAATGCGGCTTCACGCAAAGGCTCTTTTTCTGGATCCGGCGAAATAAGCACCTCGACCACTTTATCGAAATAGAGCTTGAGTTCTTTGGAAAGCACGTGCTTCACCAACGGCTTGATCTCCGTATCCTTTTCCGGCTGTTTTTTCTTCTGCCTCGAGTCCTTACCGGAATCGTCGCCGGATGTTTGATTTGCTGCTGCTGTAGTATTAGACGAGTCTTGTCCCGACGAAATGTGGAGCAAATCGTTGCTCAAAACGGAAGAAATGGCACCACGAGAAATTGGCGGTAAGTTCTTGATTTCCAGTGCAAGCGGGTTTTGTGGGATCGTTGGTTGCACGCCCTCGATTGCTAACCAATGTGCCGTATACGTGGCCTGACGAGGCACTTTCGGAAGCTCCTGATTGATCAATTTTTCGAATTCAAGTTCGTTCTCGTCAAGGTAATAGAGAGTTTGGCCACTTGCACCAAATAACGCCTCCTTAAACACCGGCGGTTGTGCTGGGTCGTACCCTAAAAGTGGCTCAATATTGAGCACTTTAAGCGCATGGTTTATGTCGCCTGTGGTCAACAATTTGCGTTTTGAGTGCCGCATAAACTTGTTGGCACATTCCAAAATCTCGTGAATTCGGTATTCAACGTCCATTGCCAAGTTTTTCGCTGCATCTTCGGGAAGCGTGATTCCCAAATACTCCGCCAGATCCTTTACCGTATCGTGGGGCGACCACAACGTGTGCGAAAGCGGGATTTTGCCTGGATCCATATTCTTATAAGTCTGTTGATGGTTTTATGTGTTGGTTTGACGCGTGTGGCGTGGGTTTTTACAGCAGTTTCGAGGCGTGTTTTGATCAACTTAAAATGAGTTTTGTCAAGTGCCGCTGGGGAAGTTGAGCTTTTGAGCGTTTCGAGCGTCACGTGATGCGGTATGAGTGTTTATAAGCAGTTGGATATAAACCCCCTTTTCCATTGGAAAGTGTGTTTCTAGGAAATTTGGGGGAGGTTTTGGAAATGAATCTAACCAGAATTTTCTTTTTAATTACAATTTTTCCAGAGTTTAGGTTGTTTGAACGTATCGTTGTTTGAATTAATGAGTGTTTGATTTCGCAATAAAAATGGAAATTGGCTTTCATTTTAATAAAAATACTTTGTACGAGATAAGATACGGAAATTATAAAAACAATCATATGAATTTTATTTTTTAGATCCTATAAAATAAAAAAACGCATATATTTTTATTTTTGCATTCACATTGAGTTTACAAGTCATCTAGGCTTTAAATAAGTCGAAATTAATCTGAAGACGGGCTAAGGCTCAGGATTTCCCCTCTTCAAAAACGTTGAAAGTAGAGTGCGATCTTGAACGCTTCAAAGCATACTAAAATATCCTTAGGTTTTGGGTTTCAATTCTTTTTCTTCCTCTTCATAAATCCCGGTTTGCTCGTGATTCTTCGGAGTTCTTTCATTCAAAATACTATACTAGCAGTATGCCATTGTTTAGCTTCTATGTAGATTGTCATACTCAATAAATCACACATTTATAGCCGTACAATCAGCTATTCTAATAGTCTAAGTATTGTCAAAGGCATAGAAATTGCCCGATTTGAAAGAACTTCAGACTTTTCTGGTCGCCTTGAAAACAAAGAGACAGTTTGCTCAATTCAATGAACGTTCAACTGTCACCAATAAAAAAATTGATAACTATTAAAAATACCCAATTCCCAATAAAAATCATGATTTCTGAGATTGTGTGAGTCTTTGTCTATGAGAAATTGAGCCCTGACATGAATCCATTGTTGACTCTACGCCAAACCTTTGTCCTTCCGGGAAATCTTCTCCATTTTCTTCAATTTTTCCCGGCTTTCCGCCAACTTATCTTGCTGTGCCTTGTACCGTTGTTCAGCAGCATTGGCAGCAGCAGCACGTGAGCTTTGAGTGTTGGTATTTTCGCCCAATGTTCTTCCGGCATTTTGTGGGGGTGTCGCCTTGCCTTTCACTGCATTTTTGTTAACCAGCGGCGGATTTACTTCTTCAGTTTTCGAAAAGCAATTGCCCATACTCACGCACGATTTTGAATTGAAGAAAAGCGAAGTATATTTCACTGGAAAATGCCAGATCTTTGTGGCTGAATGTTGACATTTCAAAAACATAGGTAAATAATGGCCTCGTTGCGTGCCGTGCTTTTGTGCAGGCCAGGCACGAGTGCACTCTAGATACAGCTTTCTCCTCCGATTAATTAATTTACTGGGTTCTATATACATAATTATATTGGAACAAGGACATCGCGTTGACGCGGCTATTACACCCAGTACCACTCATTTCCTTCAGTTCTATACTGGCTCCCCTCTCCTAACCTCACCTAACCTAATTCCAGGCCTCGCTTCTAGCTTCGTTTTCAGCTCTTGAGAAAACAATGGTGTTGGATGCAACACTATCGTAATCGACATTTTCACCCAAGTTCTTGAATTGCGGCACGCTGATTTCAACATCTGATTTGAAGCTGGGATTTGTCTGCAGAGAAACACGTGCAACCTCCAGTTTCTGAGGTCTCGTGTTCCAGTATTTGACAAATCTGTGCACTGCTTTTTCGTCTTGATGGTAGTTTCTGTACGCATACAAAACGGCCAAGTAAAATTCAGTTCTAGATTCGCTGTATGGAGACAAGATGGTGGCTTCGCGCAAACTGGCCCAGTCGGCAATTGGAATGTACTTGTATCCAGCATTGTCCAAGAAACGGAGAGTGGCATTCCACTCCTCCAAGATCTCTGCATTCGAAAATTCCTTGATCTCACCCATCTTTTTGAGAATCACACGGTACAGCACCGGCGTTCTTTCAACTTTGTACACATCGTAGTTTTCCACGAGCTGCTCGAAAACCACCTTGTCATTCCATGTGCAGTTGGTGATAATATTGTTAAGGAAGAAGTCATCGACGGGCTTGATGTTGGCGTAGGTGGAGATCACCTCCTTCAATTTAGTGTAGCCCTCCTCTGTGAGCGAAGGGTACATCTTGAAAAAGATCGAGAAAAATGCCTTGTTGACGATCGAGTAGCGTGCGTTAAAAGAGTTCTTGGGCTCGTTGGCATAGTTGGTCAATGTCTGTTTCCAGAAATCCAAAATACTTTCAAATGGCTCGTTGGCTTCGTAACTGTGTTCCAAAAGTTTCTGAACATGAGGAGCCTTAAGCGCCACCTTATATGGAAGCTGGTTTTCGATGGTTTTGTTGAAGAAATGTCTGGCAATTTTGATGTCTTTACAATCGCCAATAAATGCCGCATGTAATTCGGCCAAAGTTCTGTGGATTGTAGCAGCCTTATCGCGGCCAGACTCCAAATAGGCCAAGATCAGCTCCAAGCAATCAAGTGCCCGCAGATAATCACCCTCTTGAATGGCAACCTTTCCAATGGCAGCAGAGAGATGGTGAGAAATAGAACTCATATTTTTCGTATTCACCTCGTATAACTTGATGACTTGATCGTACAGGAACCGTTTTTCAGCATAATTCAAGGGCAAAATCACCGACAAAACAGTGTGATTTAAGTATACGGAGCTGTGTTTTGGGTCATTGACACCGTGCTCCCAAAACTTGATCATTTCGGCATTCACTTGCAACTGCAACATGGCAAAGAAAAGCTTACGTAAGATGCGGTGCGAGACAAGGTTCCTGAGTGGTCCGCTCGAAAGATTATCGGCGAGATCCAAAATTGCGTTTTTGAGCCAGATATCGTTTGAGAGCGTGAGGTTCTGGTACTGATCACTATCTCTGTTTCTACTGTCATTAAGACGGTTTAAACGATTGTTATATACGGCCTCACTAAGAAGACTCGCATATGTGTAAACGTTTTCCGCAGATAAGTTTGATTTGAGGGCCTCGTCATTAAACAATTCTGAGAGCACGCGCACGTTGGACAACTGCTTGTTCTGCTGCAGGGTCCTGTTGTTCATGACTTTGCCCACCGAGCCTTGGAGCAATTGCTCAAAACGTCTCACCTTCTTGCGGGTGATTCCGGAGTCGGCTTTTGGCACGGGTGAAAGCGGGTCGGCCGATTTCGGGAACAATGTTTCGGGCTTTCCCGGTTGGTGCTGAGGGGTAAGGCTACCCGGCCCAGCGGCGGAGGCAATGCTTGAGTTATTGCGGAACTGGAAGTTTTTATCGAGATCAAGCGAAGCATTTCCGGCGCCTGAAATCTTTAACGACGTGTTGGTCCGCACATTTCGAAGAAGCACCGGTCTCAATGAGGACCCGGTGTTTTGTGCAAGTAACCTGAACATTTGGGAAATATAAGTCTATGTGTGGGATATTCCTTAATCTATCTTTTTGTCCCCGAAATTATTCACTTTATTTTGCTGGTTTCGAGTGTGTGTTTATCTTGTGCTGGCGAAGATTTAATCTTTTTTTTTTTTTATTTGTCTTTGACGTCTCCGCGCTATGTGAGATTTTTTTTCCAGGCCTTGAATAAGTTTCTTCTCCCTCATTCTTTTGTGCGCATTCTCTGGATTTTAAACGATGGCCCGATCTATTTTTTTTTTTTTTCTTTGGCGTGATTTGGGTGGCGCCGACTAGCGCGCAGTCACGATTTTCGGCTGCAAAAGATGGAATGCGCATTTTGTTGGGATGCAGATTTAGCGGAATGTAAGGTGCCTCCCAAAATTAATAATTGGGCCAGAATTTGGGTCGAGCTTTTTTTTGGGAAATTTTTATTTTCTTTCCTCAGCTGATTCTCATTTGACTGTATTTTACCACATCTTACAGATGTAGAAGGGCTGTCACGGGATACAAGCTTGTTTGATCTGTAATAATGCCATTCTGGCTTTTGCCTGGACAGACAAAACTTTTTACTAGAATAAAAACCGGGCAACTTTTAAGTTCTTAATCTACAAAACTTGACCAGAACTTGTAAGCTCGAAAATGGGATGCGAGTTGACCTGATTCATGGAATACACTTACAACAGGAGGTGTACAGTTTTATCATCCAGGCTAGACAATTGACTATAAACGAGAACGAGCTTATTACTAAAGATTACGGATTTTTGAAATCAGGAAAGATTTCGTATCTTTGAGAGTCCTTGATTGAGTGTTGAAGTCGTAATTGGAGTTCTGGATTGTCACTTACTTGCTGACTTTAAATTTGAGCTGCCTAGGAAAATTGGAACGAAATAGCCCTCTTTAAGCGATGGATAACATCAAGCCTCACACATCAATTATATTATCCTGAATCTTCTTTTTGGTTTCTTTTCTAAAAACTGAAATATAGTCGTGAATTTGAAATTTAAAACGTGCGGCAAATTATTACCTGAAATTACCAGCAGGGCTATACTTCCACAGGTAGGTATAAGTGAGCCAAATCTTTTATTTATTTCGTTTTCCAGCTAAAGGTCCATCAAAGTTTCGACAAAAAAACATCCTTCCTAATTTTTCTACCCCCAACTCCAGTGTATTTAATCTCTTATGAAACTCTTAATTTCAATCTTACTTTCGGCTTGTTTCCTCAAAGCACTTGCCGGCGCTCCGGGTAAAGGTCTTTTTGGAAAAGAGTTTACACCTGTTCCACCTGCCTTGCATGAGAATCACGGGAATGAAGAAATGAAGGTGCAACAGGTTTCGAAGACACCCAAACAGAGCTTTATCCTACCCTCTCGTAAGGAGAAGGGTTCTATGCGCCGAACAGTTCATGAGCGTTTAGAAAATCTTTTTAAAAGCTTGAAAGAATACGTTTTTGAAACAGTGTTTGAAGCGTCCGCATTTGAAGGAAAAGGTGACAAATTTCAGACTGAACTTTCCAAAATCATCAGATCTGTCCAGGAAAATAGACCAACAGACCGCGCGATGTCCCAGAAAGTCAAGTTTGTTACTCATATGTTTCGCATAATGGCCACTTCAGTCGAACTTTTAAGATATTACGAATTTTCCGGCAGTGTTGAGCTGCACTTACTATGTGCAGTGGTGGACCTTAAAGTCCGCCTGTTTTCATTGTATAATTCTGCGGGTAGACCCGATTTCCGTATTGAGGGGCTTGCAGTGAAAGTAGATCTGAATCTCCAATATTTAAAGCTTTTACGGAAAGAATTTGCGGCTTTTAAAGGTGTGCCTTTTGGAACTCGACACATGTTCTATAAACAGTGCACCCAAACCAGGATGATTTTACAACAATTAGCCAAGCATTTACCCAAGAAAAACTTAAATTGAATCACTGATTGGTATGAGATCAAAAAAAAGCGACGTTATGAAAAGAAATAAACGAAAGGGGGGTTAATTATTTATGCGCTATCGCGCTGGACCCCTTCGACATAATCAAATACTGTACATGCGCTAAGGGAATTCAGCCCTAATTTGTATGCAAGCCCGTGTCCACCGGTATTAATTATCAAACAAAATTTCTCTGATTTTGTTTTTCTTCTTTAGTTGTTTTCTTTTTTACATTTCTTCCACCAAAACCCGGTAAAGGGGAAAAGTCAAAACACAGCAAACTCTAAATAGGAGACTAGGCGTGCGCACACCTTATACGCGGTAGGGATCATTTTCACGGGAGACATTCATATTGCACTTATGAGTAGTCACAAGAACTTGTGTTATTGTGAAAACATTAGTTAAGTTCTATCATTAATAATTTTTTACTTCAAAGGAAGTAGGTTTTCTCTTTTAAAAACCCGAATTCCTGCACATACCTCCGTGTTCAACGCCATGTAAACGAATATGCACCGTGGGCGCATTGAGCGTTTCCTAATCTGTAAAACTCTGATAAAGCAGATTTTTTCTAGTCCCCTAAAAAAAAAAAAAGAAAACAGGAAAAAAGTGTGAAAAGATCTTAAAATTTATTTCTAAAGAATAAGTCTTCCCGAGAAATAAAGAGCGTAATTCTCAGATCTACTCAAAAATATCACAAGAGATATTATCGATATCGCCCTTAATCAGTAGAGGGCTCACAACTGGGCTCGGCTCATATACCGGCCAGGCGATTCTGGAAGCAAGCTCAGCAAAACCATTAACGATTTTTTTTTTTTGTTTTCATTTTCAGATCTTATCCCAAAGAAATAGACAAGCTTTTCAATAAAGCAAGAGATTAGCCGCCGGCACAAAGCCTCTCTTCCAAAATATTCATATCTAAATCCCCCCAAAAAATGGCCGAAACGGCGCCGCTTCTACCGAAATCAAAAGCTTCAATACGGCGCAAGAAAAATGCACCGGCAAAAGTGAAACTCGGCACTTTCGATGGCGTTTTTCTCCCTACCTCGTTGAATGTGCTTTCGATTTTGATGTTTCTTCGGTTCGGGTTTATCGTGGGCCAAATGGGCATTTTGGGCTCGGTCTTACTTTTGGTCATGTCGTACGTTATAAACGTGCTTACGGTGCTTTCCATCAGTGCTATTTCCACCAACGGTACCGTGAAAGGTGGCGGCGCTTACTATATGATTTCGCGGTCTTTGGGACCCGAGTTTGGCGGGGCGATTGGCGTGATTTTCTTCATTGGCCAGATCTTAAACGCGTCATTAAACGTGGTGGGTTTTATCGAGCCGCTCCTAGTAAATTTCGGCAAAATTAGCGGCGATGTAGTGCCGCTTCTCCCCGTGTCACGTGCGTGGGAGCTTGTGTATTCCACCATTCTTCTAGCGTTATGTACGGGCGTAGCAATTGTTGGGCTGTCGCTCGTCTCGAAAACGGCGTTTTGGCTCTTTGTGCTCTTGACTTTAAGCACGCTCCTGATCCCAGTATCGGCGCTTTTTGTGCCCGCAGGTTACCCGCTCCCACCTCCGTTGGATACACTCAAATATACCGGGATTTCGTGGGCCACTACTGTTGAAAATCTTTGGCCCCATTTTACTAGTGGCGCAGTAGGCTCGGTCCAGCCGCCAGGAGTGCCCGAAACATTCCGTAACATGTTTGGCATTTTCTTCCCGGCAACCGCCGGTATTTTTGCCGGTGCCTCGATGTCGGGAGACCTCAAAAACCCGTCGCGGTCGATCCCCAAAGGTACACTTTACGGTCTATTGACCAGTTTTGTGCTTTACTTATTGGTGATTTTCTCATTAGGCGCCAGCACTCCTCGTGAGTTGCTTCACAAAGATATCAAGATCATTCAATCGGTGAATATGAATGGGCTCATTATTATTATAGGAGAGGTGCTGACGTCACTTTTCTCTGTCATCATGGGTGTGGTGGGTGCTGCTTCAATGTTAAATGCTATTGCCGATGACCGTATTATCCCCGGTCTTTCGATCTTTGCAATGGCAAAAAAACTGGCGACTCAAAAACGTAGGGCTGAACTTTACAGTATTTTCCTCACGTGGGTGCTTGCACAAGTGTTTTTATTTGCCGATATCAATCAGATCGCCACTTTTATCACGATGGCGTTTCTCATGACGTTTTTGGTGACAAACTTGGCCTGTTTCTTATTGCGTCTTGGTTCGGCGCCCAATTTCCGCCCCTCTTTCAAGTATTTCAACTCTAAAACGGCATTTACAGGCGGCTTGACCTCGGTGATTGCCATGTACATTTGTGACGGTGTATCTGCCACCTCGGTTATCATATTTTTAGTCTTTCTCATTATGATGATCCATTACTCGACCCCACCCCTGAAATTTGGCGATATTCTGCAGCTTTTAATCTATCACCAAGTCCGCAAATACTTGCTCCGTCTCAAGTTGCAAATGAGCGTCAAGTATTGGCGGCCACAGATCTTGCTTTTATGTGATGATCCTCAAACTTCGTGGAATTTAATTGGCTTCTGTAACCATCTCAAAAAAGGTGGGCTATACATTCTCGGTCACGTGGTTTTGCTTAGTGATACTAATACATCTGATAAAGTTTCATCAGAGTTCAATATTGATTCGTTCAAAGAAATTCAGAAGCAGAAAAATGCATGGATGAAATTGAGAGACATGGCCAAAATCAAGGCTTTTGTTCAGATTGCAATTGGACCTTCGTTGCCTTGGGGTGTGCGTAACGTGTTTCTTGGGTCAGGGCTTGGTGGAATGAAACCAAACATTACTGTTATGGGCTTTTATGACTTTCATAAACACGGAGTTGAACTTCCGATGATTCAACCTCGTCTTCTGTTACCCACCGATGATTGCAGAAAAGAGAAGAAGGTGTCTGTGAATCAGTGGGTACAAATTGTGGAAGATTTGGTCATCATGCAGGCAACGGTGGCGATAGCTGCTAACTTCAGAGATATGTCACTTCCTGTTTTTGACAAGCTGTGGATCAAAAAGAAGATGTCTACAGTTGGGCCAAAGAAGAAGAAATACATTGACTTATACCCGATACAAATGTCAACAATCTGTTTGCTCGAAGATGGTAAATCTGTCATGTCGACAAACTTCGATACTTACACCTTGATCCTTCAATTGGGACTGATTCTCTCCACCGTCGATGAATGGGAGAACAACGGCTACGTTTTGAGAATCGTTGCGTTTGTGGAAACGAGTTCAGAACAAGAAGATGAAAGAGAACGGTTAAGCACTTTGCTTGACAGTTTGAGAATAGACGCCGAGGTGAAAATAGTCTGCTTCGACACTGCAAATCTCCATAGTTATAACCTTTTGGTCAAGGGCCAGGATATCTCTGACGAGAACAGCGAGCAGTATGAACACATTGAGCATGTGTTGGAGTCAGACCAATGGTGGATTAACATGGTGGAAGCACGCGAAGCAATCAAAGAGATCGAGTCGCAGAGAAAACAAAGGAAAAGTAGCAGCAAGCCTCGCGCCATAACTATTGCAGATGGTCTTTCAGATAGAATCAAATCCTTGACATTCTCTTCTAAAAGTCCGTCAGAGGGCCAAAGTTTGGGCAAGTCCTTAAAGAAAAACCGCCGGTACACTTTGGCGAACTTGCACGAGCAAGGTTTATCCTTATCGCTTAATATGAAAGCACAAGGTGATGGACTGTTTTTCAAGTACGATGACACCATCGATACTAGTGATGATAGCGATACGGAGAAAGAATATATCAAGGAAGATGCTGCTAGTCGAGAGTCAAGTGTAATGTACCAAAGAGGCATTGTTCCTCCACAATCCGTCCCTGCTATCTCTGCGTATGGGGCCACGCAAAAGTCTTCACCTTCTCCAAGAATTCTTCCAAATGAAACTTCGTCGAGGTCTTCAAGTCGAGCACGCAATACCCAGAGTGGATTAAATGCAAGACGGCCAACCAAGCTACACTCAAAGAGCCCGGATCGTGTCTCAATAAGGGGATCGAGATCGAACCTCAGACCAAACTTCCTGGCGGTAAAGATACCACATTCAAAAATCAGGGACGACGAGGATGATGGTGAAGTAGATGAAGATAGCGAGAACGCAAAACCATCGATTGAATTTGTTGCTGAAGGAGATGAGTCAGGTGACGAAGACGAAGACGAAGAAGAAAGAGAACAAGTGGAAAGTCTGGAAAACGGGAAATCTGAGAAAGATGAAGATGACGAATTAAAAGAATCTGTACTGGGCCAACAACAACCAACTGTGCCGGACGCGAACAAAGCCGGGCTTAAAGAGACCTCTCGCAGGGCCATCCAGGGCAAGAAAATTGCACAGAATGTGCATTTTAACCCCAAGTTTGAGGAAAGAGGGAAGAACCAAACGCCGTCGATTCTCACGAATGATGGTATACACGAGCACTTGCAGTCGCCTCTGTTCCGAGAAGAAGACGAGGGATCATCAGCTCCAAGCAGAGAATTATCCGCCTTAGATCTTGTGGGGAGTGCGCAAGGGCCTGAGCAAGAAAATAAAATCACATACACTCAACTACAAAAAGAGTTGGAGCTGCTTTCGTTTAGTGATCTTCCTGCCAAGGGCCAGCACTTGATTCTCAATGAACTTATGAAGAAGGTCTCGAAGAAGGACGAAACTGCTGTGATCTTTTCTACTCTTCCGGCCCCGGCAATTGGGACGCACTTGGATGATGAGGAATCATTGGCATACACAAATAGTCTTGCAATCTGGTTAGACGATTTGGCACCCGTGCTTCTCTTAAACTCTCAAACTGTGACTGTGACTACATCTTTGTAATGAATCGACTTTACGATAGATTTTGTGTGCGGTTTGAGAATTGGATTATTTGGGTTAGGATTTTATAGTTAGAATACCACAAGAAGCCGCGTCTTTTAGATGCTCTCTGTGTGAATAGAATGAATTATATCCATCATTTTCGTAAAATCATGAATTTTAGTCGGTTTCTTGATTCAAAAAGGCTTGTAAACTTCCCTGCAATTTCTCTTCCTCTATGCGCTTAGTCACGTGACCAAGTCTGATCGATGCTTATCTGCGCAATGTCTGCTCTGATTGTCAAAACATATGTAAAGCATCAAACGAAGCTCATCTTATATATAATTATATTGAGTCAACTTTATTTGCCCAAAGGTGTGCATTTTATAAAAAAAAATAGAAATATAAACAAGAACAAGAAATCAAGTTCATTATAAAGTCATCGCATTTAACTAACATGTCGGAAGAACAAACAAAACTCGAAAAGCTCGAGAAACGCAGACAACAACTAGCAAAATGGAAACTTAAAAAAGCAGCAGCATCAGCAGATTCTGCGCTGGAATCGTCAGCATCAACTGAAAAGGATGTCGAAATTCAGTCAAATGATAAAAGTGAAAATTTAGAAAAAAATGGAAATAATTCTTCCTCTGATTCCAGCATCAGTGAACCATCTGCCGAGGAATTAAAGAAGATTGAAAGACAACGTAAACTTGAAGAATGGAAACGGAAAAAACAACAATCTGCTCAAGAAACCCAGCTGCCGCAACCGGAAATCCGTAATCTGGAACCGCAAATTACCCCGCAAGACTCGAATTTGAGCCGCTTAAATACATGGAAAAAGTCGAAATCTGCAGGTCAAAATATATCTATAAAGCCAGTATCGATAAATTCCCGGAAAAGAAGTGCTGCCAATTCCCGTGTGAATGTTTTTGGCGGAGATGAAGAGGAAAATCTGGAGAATGGCCCAAAATTCAGGGCCCCTACAGCTGCAAAAAGCAATTATAATCGTGCGGATAATTCTGTGAATGTTAAAAGGGCTAAAATCTCGGAACTGGAAGAGAAAGATGAACTTGATGTATTTCTTGAATCTCTTGAACCCGCAGAAACGGACTCTGTGCTGGAAATGTCGGTAGATACAAGTATAAAATCTGGAGATTTACCTGAAACGGTTATTGCTGGATCAGGACCTAGTTTAGTGATCGGAGAAGAAGATGAAGATTCAGCAGAAGGTTCTGGAGATGAACAAGAAGACCGCATCATTGAAGCCAAAATGAAGAATCTTACCAAAGGTAAAGAATTAGCGAAAATTGACCATGAACAAATTGCTTATGCGCCATTCAAAAAGGATTTCTATCTGGAACTGCCAGCAATAACTGCACTTTCCACCGAAGAAGTGAAGGAAATGCGTCTTGAAATGGACGGTATCAAGGTAACGGGAAATCACGTGCCCCGTCCAATTTGGGCATGGGATCAGTTGGGTCTTTCGCCTTTAGTGCTTGCAGTTATGCACGAGAAATTGGCCTATAATAAACCGACTTCTATCCAAAGCCAAGCACTTCCTGCAATTATGTCGGGACGCGATTTCATGGGCGTGGCGAAAACCGGCTCGGGCAAAACATTGGCGTTTGTCTTGCCGCTTTTGGGTCACGTGCAAGCACAACCCCCATTGGCTAAAGGTGATGGGCCAATAGCGATATTGTTGACGCCTACGCGGGAATTAGCGCTTCAGATATTCAAGCAACTTAGCCATTTCACCAAGAAGTTGGGGATCACTGCCTGTTGTTGTTATGGCGGCTCGTCGATTGAACCGCAAATCGCCGTATTGAAAAAGGGCTCGCAAATCGTGGTTGCCACACCAGGCCGCCTTATTGATTTGCTAGCGGCAAATGGCGGAAGGGTGTGTAATTTGCGCCGCGTCACCTATATTGTGTTGGATGAAGCCGACCGGATGTTTGATTTTGGGTTTGAGCCTCAGGTCAACAAAATCTTTTCCCAGATTCGGCCCGATCGGCAGAGTATCTTGTTTTCCGCCACTTTCGCCAAAAAAATGGAAAGTCTTGCCCGGGCCGTACTCACAGATCCGGTGGAAGTGGTTGTCGGAGGAATTAGTGTGGTGGCGCCGGAAATCACCCAAAAAGTCGAGTTTTTCGAGGTTGGTGAGGCAGATTCGCCAGAATCTTTGTTTGAAAGAAAACTTACCAGGCTTTTGGCCGTGCTTGGCGCGTTCCCCAATGTGAAAAAACTTGTTTTCGTCGAAAAACAGGATTCGGCCGACTCCTTGCTTGTGAAATTACTCTCACATAAAGTGCCATGTGTGGCAATCCATGGGGCCAAAGAACAAATCGACCGCAAATATGCTATCCGGGACTTTTCTGCAAAAGATAGTGGCATCGATGTACTTATTGCCACCTCGGTTGCTGCCAGAGGCCTCGATGTGAAGGGGCTAGATCTCGTGGTGAATTTCGATCCGGCAAACCACATGGAAGATTATGTGCATCGTGTCGGGCGTACAGGACGTGCTGGAAATCACGGAGACGCGTATACGTTTGTCACTTCTGAGCAAGAAAGGCCAATCACCGATCTTGTAAAGGCGTTGCGCTTGAGTAAAGTGCCTGAAACGGAAATCGACCCGCGTCTCGTCAAAATTGCCGAAGCGTTTTTGGAAAAAGTGAAAACAGGAAAGGAGAAATTCCGGTTTGGGTTTGGCGGCAATGGCTTGAATAAGCTTGATGAGACCCGTTCATCCACCAAAGTCATGGAAAGAAGAGCATACGATATCGACACTGATCCCAAAAATGCCCAAACCCAAAGCCAGAATCAGCTGGCGCTGGCGAAAACGGGTAAATTCTCTGGCGGCGGTGGTGGGTCTTCAAAAGAAACTCTGGAAATCGAGCTTGAATTGCCGGAATTTAAGGTGATTGAAGGCCGAGCCGAGGAAACCCTGGGACCCGATAAGTGCAAATTCCATTCGCGAGTCACGATTAATGATCTTCCTCAAAAAGCCCGTTGGGTGGTGGTGAATGCCGACAATCTAGCGCAAATCATTGAGGCTACATCTACGTCAATTACTAACAAGGGTCAATTCTATGCGCCTAAAACGAAAATCCCTACTACAATAAAACAGGGTGGGCGTGAGGTGCCGGCACCGCCCAAATTATATTTACTTATTGAGGGCCTCACGGAAAACTCTGTGACTGAGGCTAATCGGATGATCCGGAAAAAAATGATTGAGGGATTGGAACAGGCGGCTGCAGATGAAGGCCTGAGTGCTCCGGGGAAATATACAGTCTGAGTGCGTTTGAAATTGGCAATATTGAGTTATGTTTTATACTTATTACTTGACGAAGTTTGCGTGTACTCACCAATTAGTCACTGATCAAACAGGGACGAACTGATTTGCGGGGACATCAGCTGTATCTGCAGGAAAGGCACATGAAATGGATCCTCGGTCCGTTTTTCGTGGGGAAGCCTCGTGATTGTTTCCATCAAATGTGATGATAAATAAATTCCACACCTACTTTCCCATAAACAACTCTTGTTTTTGTATATCTAACTCGAATATCAGATCGTCCTAAATTTATATTTACATAGTTTAACCAATCACAATTGCTTTCACCCCAATGACATTCGACCAGAAGCATTATACGAAATTCACGAAATGGCAAGTAAAGGAAATTGAGCCTGGGTTTGTTCATGTGATGTACAATAATCCAAAAACCCTTAATGCGTATGCCGAAGAGGATTGGCGGGCCTATCATGAAATATTGACTTCTCTTGACTCGGATCCAGAAACAAAAGTGATTTTCATTTCGTCGGCTTTTAGTAAAGCGTTTTCCTCGGGTTTAAACTTGAAAGCAGCATTGCTGTTGGTGGATGATTCTGCCGAAGTTAGTTTTGCTCAGAAGAAAAATAAAATGTATGCGCATATTCGTGAATTCCAAGATGCAATTGCCATGCCTGCAAGAATGAGAACCCCCACAATTGCTTTATTGAATGGCGTATGTTATGGTTTAGCCTTAGATATTGCTTCTGCTTGCACGATTCGTGTGTGTACAAAAGACGTGAAGCTTTCGATTCGCGAGATAAAAATCGGAATTGTCGCCGATATGGGCTCCTTACAGAGACTCGCTAATTTAGTGGGAAACAAGTCTTTATTGAGTCAGTATGCATTGACAGGTGAAGTTTTCGGGGCAGATCAGGCTCTTAACATAGGATTTGTTAGTCGAATCGTGGAAGATTTTGAGTCGGGGCTTGAACATTGCCTTGAATTAGGTAAAGATATAAACTCCAACCCTCAATGGGCAATCAAGGGAACAAAAGAATCTATCCAGTATATGGTCGATGGAGGCACTCACGAGCAAGGCTTATTGAATATTGCCGAGTATAACTCGGTGCATCTAGTTGGGGGCTTGCCTTCCAACGACTTTGGCCAACCGAAGTTGTAATTTTTTCCGCCCCTAGCTTTTATAACGATGCAATATAAGTTTTATGTTTAATGCAATTCTTTTCAAGACTTAGGGCGGGATTTCTTGTATATATGTTTTTTTTAATGAGGTAATTATTTGGGGCATTATATGTATAAGAGTCAGTTTCTTTCATGTTTGTTGATCCTGGAAACCGTCTCTTGAATCACCGAAATCTTGATCCCCTTAACATGATTTAGTTGATGAATCTGTGCAAACTTCTCAAGGTCTTGTGGAGGGAATTCTTCAGGAATTGTACCATAAGAGATCAGAATTCGCAAGAAACCCACAAATTACATTCAAAAATATATGAACTTAAAGCCCGCACGATTATCAGCCAATTGGGTGCTTCCATAGAATCTCCAACAGCTGGCCCGTCTAGAGTTGCCAGAATAGACATGTATGTCGACGTTACAGATTGAGATTATATCACCTAATTCGGCGAAATCAACTCACTCAACACCACTCAAAGTCGTAATCTTGCGTCTGAAATGTTCCTTCTAGATGCAGAAAGTGCGAGTAAAAGATATCACTCATCTTAAACCCATTGTCGTGGTCTAAAGGGGTAATTTTTCAAGACGTTCCGCGCATCGAGATGCAAAATCCCAATCTATGCTCAAAATACTTTCACACCTGAGTAAAACATTTAAATAAGAAGGAGTATTCCAACTTCTCTGCAATACTTTTTTCTCTATCATACGACTCAAGCAAACTTTCAAAAATGGCCGCTCCTCAAACTTCTAACAAGAACACCACCTCCGCTCCAAACAAGGACAACTGGTTGACTGCCACTACTCCTACTGGCTGGTACTCCTCTTGCGTTATTGCTTAAGAGAATAAGTTAACGCAAAGACTTTAGTTTCGACGAGAATCTTCCTGATTATCCACTTTTGGTATGATATGGACTGTTGACTTGTGTTTTTAGATTTCAATAAACAGAAATACTTTTAGCTCCAAGCTACCCCTCGTAGTGACCCTCAAAGGCGCGGCTGCAAAATATGACTATGCGCACGTGACTAGGCTTAATCAAATCTGATGCTTGTAAGCAAGTCGTTTTGGTTTTTTTTTTTTTATCCTGATTTAGTGGATGATTTGAAAAAATCTAAACTTGTAGATCTTTTTTGAATTTAAATGTTTTGAGCACAAAGTCTGGAGTGATTGGTCGATATGTGGGATCAGAATAAAAGAGCTCCAATTTTATAAAGTCATAATTGATTACTAAAATCAAGTTTATAGTGAAATAATGGATTTCGCTTATCCATTTTGACAGAAAAAAAAGCTTCACGTGAAGGTCTAAATCTCAGAAATGATGGAATTATAGAAAGTGAAGCAGCCAAATATGCGATAATCAATGCCCAAAACGTAAAAAAGACAGTATAATCGATATTCAGTTTGCTGAAAAGCCAAATTGAAGAGATATTTGAAATGTTTGCACTAGCTATTTTAAATTTCCATCTGTAAAAACAATATATTTGGAGCTAATTCAAATACGTAGGTTAGAACACCCACAAGCTCACGTGACCAACTACCTTGAGCAGGCTCGATTTTTCCGACGGTTACCTGCACACCCAGGCTCCGTTAGAAGAAGCGAGAGTGAAAAACTCGAGATCCATTAAAATCATATATAGATCTATAATAGTGCAAATGTCGGGCTTCCACATGCTAATACGAAGCCAACGGGCCCGTGCACTTTACTCTAGCCGGAAATTTTCTCATACATGCACAAAAAGCGCCGTTTCAGCACAGAAATCCCGTCCTGAGATGCCCAAAATGGGTGCGCAGACTATAGCACAAATGATTGCTTCTTCAACAACACAGAAATACATGGGCAAGCTTGGTAAAGCCCACAAAACCTCGGTAAATGTGGTAGAAACCGATATGAACGGATCTGTAAAAACAGAAATCGCCAGGCTCATACATGAAAAACGCTACGATGCATTACTCAAAACTTTAGGTCGATGGACTTCTAGAGCACTGGAAATGCCATGGCAAAACGTGCTTACGCCGCGTGAAATGGCACATGTGCTCCACCAAATTGTGGAGTATCAGCGCGGCATTCTTTTCAAATTTGGAACTTTGCAAATGATGGGGAAACTGGCGGTTTTGGCGCCTGAATCAGCACGTGCGCATGTGCGTGAAGTACGAGAACAAATCAGGGCTGTTTATGCCAATTTGTTGAGTGGCGGCACTGGAAAAAACTTGCATTTGTACGCGAAAGAAGCCGGGTACCTTGAACAGCCGCTGGCAGTTTCCCGTAGTGGATATGTGATGCGTGCAGCCGACTACGAAAACATGATTTCGCTTGAACTCAACAATGCCAAATTGGATCTTGCTGCCAGATGGTTTCGCCGCATGCAGCTCCAGCACGGCGCCGCCTTATACGAAAATATGACCCCTACACTTTGGACACTCAAATTCCGTGTTTTAGGAAACGCACAGCCGTCTCTTTGGAGAGTGGAACGGTCGAAATTCAGTGATGTGATTGTGGACCCCCGCCAATCGCGCCTTAAACATCAACAAAAATGGCTTGATTTGTTTAATGAGTACACAAAGCAGCAACAGGTGCAGCTGGCGCAAAAGTCACGTGTCACGTTCACAAACGACTTGGTGGCAGTGATGCTTGCGTCGATTTCGTACGGACAAAATGTGGACCAGGCCGCCCGTTTAGTGGAAGTAAATTGGGGGCTTACATCGAAGGGAGAACTTGTGCCTGGCTTTGTGAAACCAACAATCCTGGACCCCCTCTTTCCTAATTTGGATGTGCTTAGCACAGTAGCAGTATCGATGATTTTTAATCGCAGATTTGTGGCTGCGATGGCCTACATCAACGGATTCCAGACCCACTACAATATCGAACTTAACAAAAATAGCCGCCGGTTCTGGGACCAAGTGTTCCGGTGGGCCGATATTTCTACTCGTTATTCTGAAGCACGTGCGTTCCAGTATTTTGTTAGTGAATCTGGCCAGTCCCTGGGTTCTGCTTTTGGACTGACAGACGATTTTCCTGCTGCTTTAGCGCAAGCACAAAAAACGCCAGATTTCGATTACGAAGGCTTTCTTGCGTTTGTGAATGACGTTCGCCGCCAACGCGTGGGTCTAGTATCGGAACTCTGGCGTTGTTTCCATGAAGCTGACCCCGGGTTTTCAGCAAGAGCGTTCCGCACTTATTTGCAGCTAGCAGAAGATTACTTAAAGCCGCTGGTGGTACTGACGCCGTTTGAACGCGAGCAATTATGTTCGGAAATGTGCTACGATATTCTACAAAAGCTTGCTGTCCATCATAGACGTTATTCTGTTGCACCAGATTCTTATAATGGATACATGGTTGCAGGAACCGTGTCTCGGATCCGCCATCTCTACATGAAAACACTCCAATTATTGATTGAAGCGAAGGGCCAAACGGGGCTTTTGGGCGAAATTCCTCACATCACACGGAAATGGGCGCTTGATGCAGAAATGCGTGTTTCACTTGACCAATGGGCGCAGCTTCATGAGCAAAAATATTTGGAACAGATGCACGCGCTTGAGGCCCAGCGGCTCGCCGAAGATGAAGACGTGGGATTTTTGGACCTCATGTGAAAATAAGAGAAAACAAAAAAAAAAAACTTACAAGGTTGTCAAGTTCTTATCGATCAATGAAGAGAAAACATTTAAGAATATTTCCGAACGGCAACTGAACGAAAGCCGTGTTGGTAGGGCCTGCACATGCGACCGCGATAACCCAGATAGTAATATTTGGGTGGTGCACGACCGCGCGTCGAACTGGACACCTCTACCTTTTCTCCACGCCCGCCAACTTGCACATTTCCAGAATACACTTTACATATAGAAAACAACAACACAAAAAAATGGCTGAAGGTTTGGAGAAAATTACCGAGATCCCCTCTGGTTTTGTCAAGGACGGTACTGCATTTGTTAAGAAGTGCCAGAAGCCAACACAAAAAGGTATGTGTCGCATATAATTAGTATAAAGGGATCGAACACGGTTATTGAAAGGGATCTTTTCTTAGGCATTTTTATGAAACAAGATTTGTATAATAGATGCTTGCTATCGAACAAGAAGCAATAATATATTCCCTTATGAATAAAGGGCCAACTTTATATAAGAATATCAGTACTAACATTGCAGAATACTTCCAGATCATCAGAGCTGTTGGTGTTGGTTTCGTTATGATGGGCGTTGTGGGTTACGTCGTCAAGTTGTTGCACATCCCAATCAGATACTTGATTGTGTAAGGATTATTTCAAAACAGGAAACATGAAGATAAAAAAAAAGAATTAATTAATAAACGAATGTGAAAAACCCCCTTTCATGGGTATATCTGTGCATGCTGCAAGAATAAATGTAGAAATCGAATCATGGCTTGGGTGTGAGTTTATGAATATTTTTAATGGATTTCTATGCCGAGTTTCCCTCCTCTGGATAGTTGTCCGAGTTTGAATTTTGGTGATGATACGATACGTTTTCAGACTTTCTGTGATATAATTTGAAGATTTTAGTGATCAAAATTTTCATTAAAACAGATAAATTATCTTAATATTCAAGAAAATATTTTTTTTTCCTTCTATTCAAGATGATCAGAGCCGAAGTTGTTAAAAACTCAGTATAACTTAAAACATATTCTCGTATAAACCATACTAGCCATTGACTCAGAAAAAAAAAAGAACTTCACCTCCTAAATTGAACGGGGATACGGTCTCGTGCCTTTAGTAAAATGTCAATAGTGATCCGTACTTGGCCTAATATTGAAGGAAAAAGATCGTGTACTGGAGTGTCTTCCAAATTTTCATATTGAGCCTTTAAAAGATCCCATTTGCAATCCAAAGTTTGGACCTTTTCTCTGTAACCTGGCAAATTCACATCCGGAAACCCACTGGCATCAAAAGTGGCTAGTGCCAAAACTCGTAATTCGTGAAGCTCATAGATAAGATTGACACCCCGGAAATATCTGTTTGCCCAAAGACTCATTGCTTCTGCTGACTCTTGCATTTTACTCATCATTTGTAAAATCAACACTGAATAATTTTTGAGGCCTCGATACCGGGTTTGTATCTTTGCTGTCAAATTGATCAGGTCCAATTTATGTTTAAGCTCGGCAACTCGTGATTGAAAGTCATGAAACCGGAAAACACCCCCACTAGCAAATTCTCTCAATTCATCAACTAATTTTATGTACTGTTTTTCTGCTTCTTTGGCATCTTGGTCTTCTTTACTGATCATTCTTTGGTACAGGTACCTGTCCCCAGCAACTAGGCTTTCGCCCTTGTTCATTTCGTCTTCATAAATCATCGTATCATTTCTCCTGTTTTCGGGTTGGAACAATACATTCTCTCCCAATTCATGGGGAAGTGCAGCCAGAAGACAAATAAATGTAAGAGCTATACAGAAAGCTTTTTGCAGTTGCATTGTGATACTTTTTGTGAGGAATTACAGTTTTGAATTAATTAACATGGTATATTTGATGTTTATATACTTTTAAACAGTGAGATATCATACCCATTTATCTGGGCGCAGTCTTTTCTGATATGGATTTTCAAGCCACTTAAGCTGGATTCCGCTTCTGGTTTATGTTCGAAACCTCTCGGCTATGTTGTCAGTTTCAACTGCACTTGCAACCAAAGACAATTTTCGCCATAAACAAAAACAAATCATATATTGGCAAAGAAACGAAAGCGTTATTTCGGAAGTTATTCCGACGGAAATCGGAATCAGGTTCGAGAAAGCCCACTAAAAATATAAATGTTCAAATCACCCGCAGTTATTGATTTCAAGAAGGAGTTGTCCGGAATTATGACTTCTTAGATTCGATGCTTTCTCACTCAAGAATTATTCTCAAAGAAAGAAATTTTACCAAAATCAAAGCATCTAAATGAACGAGGAATTTTGAGATGAGGTTCAATTTTGCCTTTGCGAAAAATGGACTTATGTTCAATTCGTAAGAACATCAATTGTCCCAGCCATGGAAATTGTTGTATTCATCGCACAATCGTGGTATTTTTCTTCTTTTTTTTCTTCAAAATGATTATCAATTCACCAATTGAACTCTTCTGGAATTGGAACCTATCCTACTTTCCAGTGATTTCCAAATCTTTAAAGTTTCGCTGCTGATCTTATGGTGATATTTATGATTCATGAAGTTTCTAAACAGAAGCAAATCAAACAGTCTTCCGAGAGTTATTTCGTGCCTAGATACAAAAACAGTGCTTCATTCGTCTCCACAAAGTCTTATGTTGTTGTTGATTTGTGAGGATTCTAAATTTGCAAATATATCTTAAAGTTTTTGTTTTGAATTTGACAGAACTTGACTAAAAAAGTAAGAGGCAAAAAAAAAAACGGAAAAAAAAGCAAAGCGTTTTAGGATAGTCAAGCAAAAGAATCTGCTACCTTTTTCAAACAAACTCACCTAAGGACTGAGTCAAAGGGGTGATCACATCAAATGCTTTTGCGATTATGTCTTTAAATTTATCCGTCTCTCGCAATACGGCATTGTTGGGAAAATTGCTCATCACATGATAGCATTTCTCGTGTAATCTTGTTACAGATTCCAGAAATCCTTTCAAATCAATGTTTGGTTGGCCAAATAAGTTATAGAGTGTCAATCCGTGGACTTGAAGATTGTAAGCTTTATTAATCTCCACCGTTCCCAAGGCAAAGTAAGAATTCAACAAACTCATTTCTTCCGACGCAATTGACAATAAATTATGTAGCTTAAACGCAAAGTGAATCTGTGACTCAAGATCCGGCGGTCTTTGCAAATTGGCCACCAATTCAAATGTGTCTTCAAGCATTCTCCGGAAATCATCTTTCCACTTGAGGAAGAATTCGTAATCAAAAATTTCACCTTCAGCACAATAAACCAAATTCTCAAAAGTCTCCTTAAATCTGGCTTTTGCCGTTTCAATAGCCGTTTTATATTCTTCACTATCAAGTGACAGTAAGTGAATAGCTTCAATAACCTCTTCCAAAATGATCGTATCGTAATCAATCACATCAGTACCTGAGGTAAGTATATTCGTAGTTGCTAAAGAATCGTCCAAAATGTTCGAAATAGTATCATCGACTGCCACCGCTGACTCCATTTTTGCAAAAGTCGAATGTTCTGTGAAATAAATTACAATAACTTAGTGTAGGGGAAATCCCCATTTTAATAAAAGACATGGTTGAGTCTCGTGACAAAATTTTGGATTAGTAATTCGTGGTATGTCATCATCATAAAGCGAATTTTAAAATTTTCAACTCCAGCCAATCATTTGAAAATCCCAATCCAGGACCGCAATATAACAAGAAACCTTGCATGACAAATTAAAAAAAAGAACACAGGAAGGAAAGATAAACCATAGACACTCTTACTTGTAGTGAGAAGCAAAAAGAAATTAAAGAAAAAAAAAAAAAGGAAAAAGTGCACGACTCAGTCTTCTTCAAGAAAATTTAAAACTTGAGGTTTGGTGCGTTCAGGAATCACTTCCGTGATAATAATTGCGCTTTATTAGCTTTATCACATTTTTAGCAGAAACTTATAAAGTTTGTAAAAAGGTTTATGATACTTACCCTCTTTTTTTGCAAGTAAAAAAAAATTAATTCAAACCAATCAAAAATAAAACAAAAGTAAAGATTCAATTATTCACTCTACATCTCTCACGTCTAAATGAGGGAAAATAAAATGTTTGTTTCCTTCATGTAGTTGGGTCACTTCTGCGAAGCACGCAATTCTATTGTTTTTCTTTTTCGTTTTTTTAATCTTTTAATCTTTTAACAATAAATTCATACACAATTGACGCACAAAATTTCTATTGTTTCCCCTTTGATTCAAAAAGATTAAGCTACCTCACAATAAAAACCCAGTTTCTTGACAAAGGCTACATACATATCCACTGTGGTCGCTTGTACTTGTGGTAAAAAACTTTCACATTGTCTGGGAACAAACCTTGTTTTTCTTAGGGGTACCTTGAAAAAAATTGGGATATGTATGTGCGGCTGGTTTTAGAATGAATTGAATTTTCAACAAATGCCTATAATTTCTCGCTGTTTTCTCAAAGGCTTGAAATTTAAGCTGCTAAACACCCTTACTCGTTTATCAGCTAACCCTTTGGCGAAACCATAAAAAAATAATACATGATAATTGTAAAGGATTGGCAGATTACCTTTCTCGTCTCTGTTTGGATACCAACCTGCTTTCCTCATTAAAATTAACGGCCAAGAAAAACAAAAAAGGACAAAAAACGCTGAAAACAGAAAGAATGAAAATTACCCGAGTTAAAAACAAAGACCAAGATGCTTTAACCGTATTTATTATCCGGTGCACGGCGGCATTTCCCTTTTTTGATTACTAATTTCCATTCGAAAATTGATAGACATTTGGCACGAGAGATAAATTCTTCTGCTCAAACCCTAATGATACTGTAGTGATTTCTTTCATGCTCAATTAAAGTCAACTACCAGTTCAGGAATTTGCAGTGGGTATCAATTCAAGAAAAAGTAATAAATTTACCGTACACACTCAATTTTTGCGTACTTTATGATGAACGATTTGCATTGCGTTTACTTCTAACCTGAAACAATGAGAGAAAGTGTTTGTTTGTAGAGAAGTGCTCTTAGTAAGGGGAAAATTCAACACTAATACAAAGTTTACAAGTGCAGAATTTCTGTGTACAGTTTTCTTTCCATTAGGTATAAAGATTATGAGGAATCCCAAACCGAAAATCTTTATTTAAAATTCATCCCAAGTTAACTCATATGATTTTAAAACCATTGTCGGTGGCCATTTTGGCATCTGTTTCTGTTGCAAGTCATACCATTCCTGGAAATAAAGGTGAAACAAATTCCGATGTATCTTCTAAAATTACGTCAGAGACCCCGGAAAACTGGGTTCGCGTTTATGAAAAAGTCCAAACAGTGATTTCGTCGTTTGCACAGAATCCTTATTTGAGCATTGCAGATACAATTGATCGGATATCACTGAATTCCGGACCGGTGAAAATAAATGTACCTCCTGCTTCAGGCGATTATGTGTGGGAACTCTCGGGATTTTATCAAGCCAAAGAATCGGGACAATTCACTTTTTCAATTGGAGAAACGAAGGGTGCGGTCTTGCAAGTGGGTTCAGCCGGAAACATTACAAAGAATTTCTACGAGAATTTCAACAATGACGTCTTTGATTTGAATCGCGAGCCTTGCTTTGAATTCGAAAAGGGGGTGCATTACCCCATTAGAATCACTTTTGTGGCAGGTGCAGAGCGGGTGCCGGTCTATATTGCCCAAAAAGGGCTTCCTAAGACGAATCTCGGTCAGCAAATTAAGCAGGTAACATATAACCAGATTGTAAATGAGAAGACGGGGGTACTTGAGTTGGAAGCTCTGTACTTTGATGCTGATTTTTATTACGTTACACTTGCAGCACCAGAAGAACGTTTCTATGAACCAGCTCTTCGTGATCCCTCAAAGTTAGAAATTGTGCAAAGAGGTTATTTCGATGAACACTTTACCTCAATTCAATCTCCTGCTACACTAGCTTCCAAGATTATTGAGATTGTTGGCCATTTTCAAGTCCCCACACAAGGGCGGTATATGTTTGCTTTGTCGAAAAGTGCGGTTGCAGCAGTGCAGATTGGGCCAAGCTCTCAGCAAAAAGTAACTGAGTATACGATTGACAGCCGGTGGGAAATTATCGATACACGTGTTTGTTCTACCGCGAGCTTGCAGCTTCAAGCAGGACTTTACTACCCTTTCCGTATCGTTGTTGTTGGAGATCGTAAGGACTTTGTGTGGGATCTTACGCTGTATAGTCCAGCTGGGGTTGAGGTTGATTTGTTTGGGTTGTGGAAATCTCGTGATTCTGGCGAAGAAATTCCTCAAGAAGTAGCCAAAGAAACTGATCAAAGTTTCTCAAGAACTACTTCAGTTACCAGTTCAGAGTCTAGGAAGCCTTTTGAGAGACCGTTTTCAAAGCATCGTGTCGCTGGAAAATCTGGTCATATCTTATGTCCAGCATTATATGGAACATTGCCATTAATCGACACCACGAAAATTTCATCTGCTTCACTTACGACTTCTTACTATCCTACTGTGACAATACAGTCTTCTAGATCTGATTATGGAAAAACTGCTCCATCAACAAATATTGAAGAAGTAACATCAGCCCCAACTTCGAATTTTCAACTTTGTCATACATGTGTCTCTTTGATTTCCCTGCACTTCATTCACACAGGAGTAACTTTTGAACAAGTATATGAATCAGAGATTAGTCGTTGCAAAACTGTTGTTGGCAATTGTGGAACTGTACGTGCTGCTTCCCCGGAATCTAAGAATGAATATGGTTTCTTTTTCAACGCCGATTTCTCCTTCGATTCACTGCTAAAATTTGAGAGCACCTTTTCGGACGAAAATAAGGAGCCAGGGGCAGAAGAGAATACTTTTATTCGTCCAGGAATGCTTGACTCGGTATTCAGTTCTGAGGTTTTGGGTGGAGAAAATCACAATAATGCTTCTGAGACTTCAACTATTGACATCACGATGACAAAACTTGCCTCTAAAAGTGTTCACCTGCAAAACTCTCCCAGTTCTCGAACAAACAGTCAGAGATTTTCTTCTTTTCCAAACGATCACTTTTCTTTGAGTTCTTTTCCTCGCACGGAAAGTACGGTTGCCACTGTGACTGGTTTTCTTGACTCTCCCATTGGAAGGTTTGTGAATTCATTCTCCGGACGGAATTCAAAAACTCATCACAAGCCTTCTGAAACAATCCGGGATAACATAAGTGACAAAAGAGGCAAGACTGTTTCCACAAACACCTTGCAGAATAAGCAGACATTCGAAACTTTGGTGAGTCCTACTGCAAAAATCGCAAGGGCCCCTTTCACGAATGCAGGCTCACTTAGCACCCAAAGATCTTTTAATACAGAATATGAATCGGGTAAAGGCCAAGCATCACCTCTTATGTTTACTTACGAGGCTTTAGGTTCGAAAGATACCTCAACTTCTATTCGAGGTGTTTGGTTTGCGTTTGTCTTTTTCTTTCAAATGATGTGATTAGATTAAATAGTCATGTATAATTCTACACGAGAGTAACAATGTTGTAATTTTTTCGCCTGATTAAACTCACAAATCTTATCTGAACATGCGCGACTTTGAATTTACCATTCTCTTTTTGAAAAGAAACGAGTATATAACTTTTTGAAGATTCGACGATCCCTTGTAAAAATTTAAAATTTGCCGTCAACCCTCACATATTTGCAAAGCTAAATTGTGCCACAAAAAAATGGTAAATGATTGATAGAACTGGCTTTACAATGAAAGAAGTTATAGAAACCACGAAAATAATAAAAATGACTATATAGATATAGAAAAAAAAAAGTTTTCGTTCCCTTATTCTTCAGAAGGTGTAAACAGTCCACCTTTTCTCTATCTCAAACGCTCAAGCAACTTCCTGGAGTTGATGAAACGGAGGGCAAAGTGATCACGCACAAAATCTTTATCTGGCAACGCCAAATATGCCTTTCCAAGATTAAACCATTTGTCGAAAAGTGCTTGAACATTTTCTTTATAGCCCTCCATATCCCGATTAGGAACACCGGCGTCATCAAGAAACTTGAACACTAACACCTTAATCTCATACAATTGGCTAATTAAATCTGTACCTTTTAAATCAATCCCTTGCCATTCTTCCATTTCGGTTAACGCCTCACGCATCACAAGATACATTTCCCAGGCCAAATCAAACTGAGAATCAAGGCTTGGGCGAGTGGCTTCTTCCTGAATCATTCCACGAATCTCCCGAATATTCTGCCTCACTTGCCTTTGCTCCCCATAAAATCCATCAAAATCATATCTGGAGTCTCCAATATAGCTTCGCATGTTTTTCACGGTACGGCTCAACTCTGATGCGGCTTTATCCATTATGGATGAAGAACCTTCAACTTCTCTCTTAAATACCGTGTTTTGAGTTGAAAACGAACTCTCAGTAGAGTCCAGCACTTCATGAGGAGTGCTGCTCCAATGCAAATCATTCACGTACGAAGAAGCGTCAGTAGCTAACACACTTGCAATAAGGGCAGCAGAAGAAAAAGCTAACGAAAGTCTCATAATTGAAGCTTTTTGAAATAGTGCGGAGATAAGAAGACAGAATGGAAAAGAGAATCCAAAGAGCTTTTAAATCTTTCGATTCTAATGAATCTCATTGTGTTGAGCTTCCTTGATCATTGGTTGGCATCGCCGAGTTCGGCCTCTCAAACATACGATTTTCAGGAAACGGGGCTTTATTGGTACAATGATTCATACACGTAGTAAAAGATCTACAGTTCTTGAAAAAACAATGCATTTTGAGTGGGAAGTATCAAAACAGGGAGGTAATAAATGAGACGTACCAGTTCTTTATCTTCTACGATCATACAGGAAAGTGAATAGAGAACATTTAGACGCGGTTCAAAGACTTTATGTCTTCGACGATTTACACGATGGAATAGATATGTTAGCCCAAGTGATCGAGCCTGAAACACATATATTCACTGTCATTACAGGGCTAAGTCATCAACTGTAATCTTCATCTACGAACATAACTTGACGGAGAAATATGCCATGTTGGACTTTACTTTGAAAACCAGAAGAAGGGAAAAAAGAAACGCCCCAGTTCTATTCGCACTTCCATTGTCATCCAATTTCCTTTTAGGAAGGTCGAATGAAGATTACGTCAGGGAAAATCCCAATCGCGCATAAACAATGACCGACGATATTTCAAAAGGGAAAGAATAAGCTACTCACAGAAAGAAAGAAATACAGTACAAAAACACACACACACACACACACACACACAGGAGTCAAAGGTGCTGAAAAGCTTCTCGCACTTTCAAAATAGATAATTTCACTTTGACAAATAAAACAACATACCTAATCACTGCTTCCATGTGGCCGCTCTCTCTGCGACAAAAACAAATACGTAGGGTTTTTCTAAGCCGTAGAAATTTACATTCAAGAAATTAAATCGTTGGAAACCTTTTAAGAATTCCAATTAACAGAGAATAGAGAATTCATCACCAATCAAATAAATAAAGAACGAAACTAATGCTTCAATTGATCCCAAAATCTTGACATTTCCGTGGCGTGAGTATTCCTAATCCCATTGATTCCTACCGTGTTCTGTAAAAACAGAAATTCGTATTTTTGACTCAAAAATAAATTAACAACCATCCTTTACAAAATATTTTGTTAAATGCATTAATGAATACAAATGGTAATTCTTTGGAAAATAATTAAAAAAAGAAACAACTTCAATTTCGGTATTTCCTGCATGTGTGTGGCGGGTTTAACGCAAATTCTCGGTTTTAATGGATTAAAATCTCGCTTCAGTACAGCGGCTACATGTGACCGTGTGGCATGATGTGTTCTCATCAGAATACCAATTTATAAAATTTAGGTAAAATAATAAAATTTGGATGATGGAATCAATGGCAAAACGCAAATTCAATCTGCTTCTTTTTCTCTTTTTCAAGTGATCATGCACTACATCAAGACCAAAAAGAGTTATTGCCAAGAAGAAACAGAAAATGTCAGAAACAACAAAAATTTCTTTTTATACGAACTTCAATCCTTCTAAGTATTCTTGCATCTCCTGCATTCTTGAAAATGCATACCGAGTTAATTTAGGACATGTCATATTTCGAAAAAGCACTCCCATTGATTCGTAACACCATGTGATCTAATAAATTACTCTTTTGAAATTACAGTTTACTCAAGCAATGAGAGGAAATTTATTTCGGCTAGGGTTGGGCATTACCTTAGAAATACAGCCATATCTTTCCTTCAGGCTTTTATTGCCATATCAGAAGTTTCGATGAAGATTACTCCAATATTTTTTCAAAAAAAAAAGCACAACATGGGCCTGCGGCATGTGTTGCAGAATCGGTAAAAAAATTGGCTAAAGCCGAAAAAAAAGAAATAAAATTGCGCCCCCTGCATAAACATTTGCGCTTTATGTACTAAAGAACACGCTTGGCGCGCGGAATTGTTAAATCATTTACCATGGAACCGGTTGCAACTCCTCATTTGGGGAAACTTGAAGAAAAAAAATGAAATATATTTGGTTTTACTATGATTTAGAGATATGTCCAGGCATTATGTTAAGAAATTTTTTGGTATTTAAAGCTCCCCTGTAATCTGCATCTGATTTAGGTTTTCTTAATTTTTTGTTTCGCCTTTATTATTATTACCTCAATTCGTGATCATGAAACTATCAATCTTCGGAGCGATTATTACTGCTGTTGCCGCTGCGGGTAATTCTCCAGGCGCAACTTCAGATTGTACTGTGAATGTGTATGACGACCCAGCGCCAATTCTGCCCTCCTTTGAGCATAATCCTCTCTTGACGTTGGAAAAATCGCCTACTGAAGTTACAGAAGGCGCTGACAATATTAAACTTGAGGTGCCTAAGGAAGGCGATTGCACTTTTATTTGGGAATTGACGGGATTTTACGAATGCTTGGAAACCGGGAAGCACCTGTTTTCTATTGGAGACACTAAGGGAGCAACGATTCAATTGGGATTCAAATCGGATGGCACTGAACAGTCTCACGGACTCGACTTTAATGATGTGCGTTCATTTAGCGACAGCGCCGAAACTTATGAGTTGGAAAAAGGTGTGATATACCCTATTCGTGTGACTTTTGTCGCTGAAGAATGTGCCTTCATCTATTGTACCACTACCACCCGTTCTGCTCATGAAATCAACTCTCAAATCATGCAGATTGAGGAGAAAAATGGCACTTCTAAGTCTTTGCCTGATAGTGAAGCCGGAGAAAAAACTCAGCCACAACCTGATTTCCGCAAGGGTGATTTCTATTACTGTGTTTATTCTGCTTCTGCTGGATCTGCGTTGGATTATACGGATACCGATTTCTCTGACTTGATTGTTGTCCAAGAAGGTTACTTTGATGAGTCCTATGATGGTATTGACGTTCCTCAGATTGACGCTCCCCATGTTGTGGAGCTTAAGGGACATTTCACTGCTCAAGAATCTGGTACTTACACGATTGTGATGGCGAAAGAATTGATTGCAGGTCTTCAAATCGGGCCTGGATCTTCGCTGAAGGATAATCTGTACAAAATTGACAGCAGCTGGAAGATGATGGATACTCGCTTGTACTCTTCTGCTAAGTTTGAGTTTGAAAAAGGATTGATATACCCATTCAGAATTGTTGTTCTCGGGAATGGAAAGGAATTTTCCTGGGATATTCTGCAATTTGCGCCTTCGGGACACGAGGTTGATCTTTTTGGTCTTTGGGCAACAGATGAACCATCTCCAGACAATGAAGCTGCTCTTAAAGGTGCACCTGCTAGTTCAAGTGAAAATTCTGAAACTACAGAACAAGGTGAAATCTCCGATAAAATTCCTCAAGATGTGGCTAAGCCGGGCCCTAATTCTGAGTCCAAAGTTTCAACCCACTTTGTGCACACTGGCGAAGTTGCCTTGGGTGACCAAGATAATACCGTGAACGCAATGACGCTTGATGAAATCAAGAAGAATGGTATAGGCTATACTGAAGATACCACTTTTGGGATTCCTGTCGTTCTCGAGGATAACTATAAATGGTGCAACACTAAAGATTCCGATTCTACTCAACACCGTCCGATCGAAGAGTTTGCAGAAGGTATTACCCCACAGACCTCGTTACTGAATACAGTTGATGAAACAGTTTCCAATGAAGGTACGGGATCAGGGGAGAGAACAGATACTTATGGTGCATCCGATGCAAATGAAAGGACAGATGCCAGCCAAGAGGATGTGTTTCCAAACGATACTGATACCACAAGTCAAAGTGATATTCATGACGAAGAAGAAACTCCCAAAACAAATGACGCAGCTGAAAAACCAGAATTATTTGAGAACAATCAGGGAGACAATACCACCGATGGTGCCACTGATGGTGCCACTGACGAACCCACTTACCTAAATGATAAAGAAGGTTCTGAAGACTCTATTCTGACGGAAGAAGCTAATGCCAGCTTTGCTGGAGAAGCATCGGATCGTACGATCAATGTCTACGACAACATACCTCCATTGCTGCCTTCCTTTGAGCATAATCCGTTTCTAAGATTGGACAAATCGCCATCAGTCGTCACTGAAGGAACTGATAGTGTTCAGCTTGACGTTCCCAAAGAAGGCGATTGCACTTTCATCTGGGAATTGACGGGATTTTACGAATGCTTGGAAACCGGGAAGCACCTGTTTTCTATTGGAGACACTAAGGGAGCAACGATTCAATTGGGATTCAAATCGGATGGCACTGAACAGTCTCACGGACTCGACTTTAATGACGTGCGGTCATTTAGCGACAGTGCCGAGTCTTATGAATTGGAAAAAGGTGTAATTTACCCTATTCGTGTGACTTTTGTGGCCGATGAATGTGCATTCATCTACTGTACTACGGGCAGTCGTTCAGCTCATGAAATCAATTCCCAAATTAAGCAGATCACTGAAGAGAGCGACACTTTGACTTTATCTTCTTCAGACGAAAAAAACCATTACAAACCCGATTTCCGTGAAGGCGACTTCTATTATTGTGTTTACACGGCTTCGGCCGGAGCAGCTTTGGATTACACCGATACGGACTTTTCTGACTTGATTGTGGTTCAAGAAGGTTACTTTGACGAATCATATGATGGCATTGATGTCCCACAGGTAGATGCACCTCACATAGTTGAACTTAAGGGACATTTCACCGTTCTTGAATCTGGTACATACACAATTGTTATGGCCAAGGAATTGATTGCCGGCCTTCAAATCGGACCAGGATCTTCGCTGAAGGACACTATGTACCAAATCGACAGCACCTGGAAAATTATGGACACGCGTTTATATACTGCCGCAACTTTTGAATTCCAAAGCGCACTAGTCTACCCTTTCCGAATTGTTGTTCTTGGAAATGGTCAGGACTTTTCCTGGGATATTCTGCTGTTTGCGCCTTCTGGAAAAGAAGTGGATCTTTTCGGTCTTTGGGTTTCCGAGACAACAAACCGAGAAGGTGAAACCAATGCGACAGATCTGAACTCTGGTTCTGGAATTGTTCCTCAAGAATTGGCTGAGCCAGGACAGGATCGCGAATCCACAGTGTCGACCCATTTTGTACACACTGGTGACTTCACTATGACTAACCAAACCGGAACAGTTATTGCAATGTCGCTCGACGAAATCAAAGAAAAGAGTGTTGGCTATGCTGAAAATACAACCTATGGAATCCCTGTGACTCTTGAGGAGAACTATAAATGGTGCAACACTCAAAATTCCAATTCCACAGAGCACCGATCCACTGAAAACTTTGCCAAGGGAATCACTATCGAGTCACTGACTGACACCAGAACTGAAGAAACAAGTGAAACTGATAAGATCCTGAATTTTGATACCATCGAAGAAGCTGATGCTCCTGATGGCGTTACCCCAGAAACTCAAGAGAGTACTGAAACTGATTTAAATGACGACACTCTTATTTCTAATATTGGCTCAGATGCAAATTCAGGCGAGAACTATATCCATCCCAGTTCAGGAGGAGAAGTGTCTACAGACCTGTCGGATGAATCCACGTCTGTGAACACTGCAGAAAATGAGGGCCTGGCTCAAAATACCCATCATCTCGAAAATACTGATGAAAATTCCACAACTCAAGACTCCACTGGCGATGCTACTCCTATTCCATTTGGTGAAACAACTGAAAATGGTGACACCAAAGAAAGTGGTTCAAGCAATACTTACATCGATAACAATAATGAAGTTACTGAACATAGAGGCTCACATTCAAACGGCGGACATTCAGGCAGTACGAGCGAGAGTGGTGCACATGGCGCAAGTAACCGTGCAGGATTTGACGGCACAACGGGTAATTCACATGCAGAAAATGCACCACAAGGCGGGGCGCCAAATGACGCGACCGGCACAGAGCACGTGAGCTCGGGACAAGGCAGTGAGTCTCATAGAGGCACTGGCAATAGTCATTCAAGTGGTAATTTTGGAGAGACTGGAGAGACTTCTGGGAATTCACAAAATGAGGGAGATTCCTCGAATTTAAGCGATGTGCATGACCAAGGATCCTTTTCCAATACTGGAAGGCCAGGCAATGAAGATGACATTGGAGGTGGAGATATTTCCACTTTTGGCGATGATTCTCATACAACTGGAAACTCTTGCAAAGGACAAAATACAGATGAAGGAGACGACGATACTTATTCTTCTTGTGTTGAAGATACTGATGAGTCACGTGGCCATAGCGGGGTAAGGCCGCAGACAATCTCTCATCATGGAAACACTGGAGATGATTCTGGCACGGATGAAAATGATAGTTACAGTACCGAACATTATGGAAATTCTCCCAAGGGTAGCAGCTCACACGGTACAGGAACATCTGGCCATAGTGATGCCAATGATTCCAGTGACATGCCTGAAAATGACCATCAGTTGCCTGCTCAAGAAACTCATTCTGGCAGTGGGGATGGAATCGATCATTTCGTGCCATTTGGTGACTCGGAAGACTCTGATGAATTATTGGGTACAGACGGCAATGGCGCATCGGGTGAAAACCTCGGAACTGGAGAGACTGACGATTTTACTACCCCTAAAGGACATTTAGGTGAGGGAAATAACTCACCAGAAGAAGCTGAAGAGTATGGAAATTATTCTGACTCCGACAACGCCAATGGACCTAATGCTAATGATCAGGATGATTATTATGGTAATGAAAATGCTGATGATGCTCAACCTATGGGTTACCGTATTGGTGGAGACGATGGTGACGATGAGGCTGATTCAACCAGCGTAAATGGAGACCACATGATAAGTGGGGACGATGATGATTTTGGTGGATTCGATTCCGAAGACGACCATCTGTATTCTGGAAATAACTTGCCATTGGATGGCGAAGGCGAATCCCATGCGTTCACCGAAAATTCTGAGGATGACGAAAATGTCAACACTGGCAATACCTTTGGTGATTTTGGAGATGAAGAGGAAGAGGGGGGCGTATCTGGCTATTCTGGGACTGGCTCTGGAAACAGTAGTGGCGCCCAAGAAGAGGATGATTCTGATAAAGGAGGAGATGCCGAGGATGTTTCTTTCGCAGGCATGGAAGATGAAGATCTCGATGGAGAGAACAGAGAAGGTGGTGCTGTTGATGCTGAAAACACAGACACTGGAGATATGGATAATGATGACAATATTGGTGGCTTAATGGATGAAGATGAAGCTGAAGCTGAAGCTACACCTTCACCTGGCACTAATCCTCGCCCTACAACATTATCCACATCACGTATTGGTAGCAATCCAACTGGCACTACGCCTGGGTCCATGGAAAGCACAGATAATGTGGCTGCTCCCACTGGCAACCCTAAGCTGGTCATCTTTGATGGCGCAGGTTCATCAACAACAGCCGGTCTCTCCTTTTTCTGGAGCGTGGCATTGATTTTAATGATTTAGATTGATTTTATATTTGATTAGTGTATATTTAAGGGTTTTTCTTAATTCTTATTATAAAGAAAAGTATTTAAACACATGGTCTACATATGTTCGCTGAAAACGATTTGGGACAAGAAACTTTTAAAACTAACTGAATATGAGATTTTTTTTTTTTTTTAATTCTCTCGTAGTGCTATCTGTCTGCAATTCAGAATAATTACATTTTAAATTCTTCTCGTCGGTAGCTCGAAGTTTGGTCTGTTGAAAATTTGAGAAATAGCTAAGAGATGAATCACATTTACCAAGCGTGATATTACATATCTCTATATCTTTGAGAGTGGTTATAATTTACTTGTCTGTATCTTTCGGAAGTAAACAATGCTTAGGACCTTATGGATGGAAGAGCGCAATTCGAAAGAAAGCCGAAATTGAAGGTGCGATTTTTAAATGAACAATAGAAAGACACACTCAAAATATGCTTCAAACAAAACGAAGAATCACGACCTCTTTAATTTCAAACTCCAGAAACGCGAAACTTCAGTACTGTAATTGCTTCTTTTGGTTGGGGATACTCCACCTTTATCTTTTTTTTTTTTTGTTGGCCCTTTTGATCGACAGAACTTCCGCAGCGGTATTCAAAACTAATCAGGTAAAAAACGCGTCAAAAAGCCCTGATTCACAAGGCTGTATAGAATATCGTGTCTTTTCTCTTCTCGAGATTTGTTTAGTACACCTGTGAAAAACATTACCACTAATGTAGAATAATACCATAATCATATCTATTTATGATCAAACCCCAATTAGGAGATGTGCCAGAAAAAATAAAAACCTCTGAAAGTTTTTGCTGGCTTTATTCAATCACAGAATTGCCAATAAATTAAAAAATCAAAGCTCGTCGCTGAGCCTTGCACTTAATGAAATTAAAGACGCGCCTTTTGCTAAAATCCTTCGCTGTGCTAGACAATAATAGGGGTTTGTGCTGATTTACCAGGCCGATTTCGGGAACCTTAGCCAGAAAAAAGGAAGCAAAGTTTGAGGAACAATAGAAAAAAAGTTTTCAGAGTAAAACGCGTGCACGCATGGAATTCCTTGTTCTGTTTAAACACTAGCCATAGCGTTTTAGCTCATGAGAAATGAAGTCCAAATTTCGTCAAACTGGTTTTTTGAAATATTAAATTTCTTTAGTGCCCAGATGATTCGATCATCTGCAATTCAGCTGTAAACGCTTTTGAATATATTCTTAAAAATTATGTTTCTAAGCTTTATCTGGGGTCATTGTTTCTTGTAAATCCCACAAAACAATAAGTCTCAATTAAACGCGAGTTATTATTTGGGTGAAAGTTGTTAATTTTTTCCCACATAATCGAATTTCTTCTCTTTGAACAATAAAAGATGTTTTTTGCTGGCTACGCGGGAATTCAAGTCACTTGAAATATACTTATATCCATGCCTTCGCCAATTTGCCCAAATAATTTCTTCTTTCTCCCTCTTTTTTTTCCATTATCAAGAAATCATGAAGTCTTCCTTTTTGACAGCTCTTATTTCGATCGCGAGCGTAGTGAGCCATGTTCATGCTGAGGTATCCCAGCACACCGTCAAAAAGTATGAGAATCAAACGCCTTTTCTTTCGTTTTTTGCCCAAAACCGCTTTTTGAGTTTGCCTCTGCCTCCAACAAAAGTCACCTACGGTCGTGATAACGTTCAATTAAATGTGCCTGCACCTTTGGATACCTATCTTTGGGAATTGATTGGATATTTCAAGGCTGAAGCTACTGGTGAGTACACTTTTTCGATTGGTGAAACTAAAGCCGCTGCCATCCAGTTGGGCACTAAAAACACCACTTCTTCCAACTTTCATGATATTGTTTTGGGGGACCTCAACTTATTTTCTGAGTCTGCGGCTGCGTATCTGTTGGAGAAAAATTCCTACTACCCGATTAAAATCACATACATTTCTGGATCAAAGAGAGTGCCTGTTTATGTCTCTGTTGGCGGTGAAAAAACAGAGCTCAACAAGGAAATCAAACAAGTTTCTTATGGAGTTATCCCCACAGAGTCGCTTGCTGAGAATTCTCTTGCTGCTTCTACTTCTTCTACTGGTACCTCTCCTGACACGCAAAACAAAGTTGAAACTGTCAATCAAGAATTAGCCCAAGGGCCGGTTTCCTTGCTGCAAGGAGAAATCGACAAGCTTGTGAACAATATCGTCCAATCTTCACCACCTGTTCCCGACGAGCTTACGAATTCAGGAATCGATAGCAGAGTCAAGGACCTGGTTGAAGGTGGACCGGCCGCAGGAAGTGTTACAGAAAATGCTTTAGACAATTTCCAAATAGAACCTCTTTTTGTGGAACAAGGCAATCCGAAGACAAATGGTGAGGTTACAAACTCAGCAGGAGGTAAAGCTACCACTGAAAAGACGGGAGGACTTAAGGTGGATCTCAGCAATGCACCTAGTGGAGAAGATGTGAATTCCAACTCGGGTGATGTTGCTAAGAAAATCGAGACTGAAAATATTGATGAGCGGGTTGGCTTAGACAATTCTCTTGAAGATGGAAAACCCAAAGTGACAAAAGCGCCCGAACTTTCTTCCCAAATTCCTGATGACAAGAAGGGCAAGAAACAAGATTCGGACAATAAAGAAGCTCCAAAGACTGGAGTCAAGGCAAAGCGTGAATTGGAGAATATTGACCCGGCATACACAAACACGGGATTTTTTTACACATTGAAGATTGTTCCTCAGGGTGAAGACTATAGCGCGTTGCTTATGAACCACGAAAAGTTGTTGGTGGTGGAAGTGGGCTACTTTGACGAGCGGTACACTGGAAACATCCCTACATTTGCAACGCCTTATGTCGTTGAAATCATCGGACATGCAGAGGTACCCGTTTCTGGAAAGTACAATATTTTGATGACCGATTCAATGGTAGTCTCCATTCAAATTGGTCCCGGGGTTTCCGAGAAACAAACTGAGTACACAATTGACAACAAGTGGGCGATTATGGACAACCGGATTTTTTCCCGTGGAGAGGCGGAGTTGCAAACCAACTTTTTCTACCCGTTCCGCATAGTTTTGCTCGCACAGACGGAAGATTTCCATTTCGAAATGAATACTACGGGACCTGATGGTAAAATGGTGGATCTTTTTGGTCTTTGGCGAAATGAGACACAGACACAGGCACCTACGATGAGCCCTGAGCAAAAAAATGAAACTTTGAGTGCTCCAAACAACGAATTGTCGGAAGAAGGGATTTCTTCAAATACTCTCTCAACAAATTCTTCGGCTAAATTCAATGTTTCCGGCGTTTGGGCTCAGCCTTCACCTACTCTTTCCGTGGCTGGTCAAGGAAACCCCGTTTCTGATCTTGTCTCCTCCGGTCAGCAAGCTTCGGGGCTCACTTCTACGGATCTCAAGTCAAGTTTCCTGTTTAGTGCCCGTTTTGGGTTTTCTGCTTGCGTCGATGACTCTATTTGTGCTTCTCCTGTTTGTCCCAATCTTATGCGTTCAGGCACTCTTTCTGTTGGTGAAAACCCCGGAAAATACGTGGTGAGCTGTGATGAAAATAGATGTTTGGATTCTTCCCCAGCACCCCAATCCAAGAGTGATCATAAGTTTTCTACTTCGGGACCTGTTTCTATGGATTCTTCAGCTAAAGTTCTGGCTTCTGCGAGTGCCTTTGGGAATGCGGCAAATGAACCAAAGGGTGTTCAATCCCCTAGTCGTATGGAGGATATTACTCTTGATAAAATTGCCCCTGCTTCCATTAAGCCAAACAGTCGGTTTTCGGACTCTACAGGTAAAAATTATCCGGACGATAGTTCTTTTACACCCAAGGGAAATTCTGCCTTGAAAGAGCCAGCAAATGATAATGGCAAAAAGTTTGATGCTGAAGAAAAATCCCTTCCAAGCACTGAGCCTAAGGCTGCTTCTGCTCCAGGACACAGTCCAGCTACTACCTTATACGAAGGTTCTGGTTCCAAAGCTGCTGCTGCTGGCTTTTCGTTTGTGCCATGCTTAGCTTTTTTGTTGTTGATTTAAGTGTCGCTTATTTAGTTTTTGACTTTTCGTTCTCTATTTATATTTAATCGTTGTCATCGCTAACTAATATCTGGAGTGTAAACTTGAAGTCCTCATGAAGAAAAGGGAGCCGTTTTTTTTTTTGTTTTTGGCTTTTTCCCCGAGCCCGAATTGAGTTCTCAAGTTTTGGTTCTTGTCTCGACTAATTTCTTTTCCCTTTTCAAGCTCGTACTTTCTTCTGTCTCCCTTTTCTAACAGACAAAATATCTTTCACCGCTGTTGTGTCATCACCAACTTTAGAAGACGGCTTCAACTCAAATTCCGCGCAAATCTTTTCCTTCCCTTATGGCTATTATTGTAAAACTACAAATATTTCATTTTACGAAATGGCTGCACTATTCGAAGGATCATTATGTTTCCAGTTTGTTTTTTTTTTTTTTTTGTTCAAAGCCATTGTCTTAAATTTGGTATATCATCGTTATTGTTGTTAAATACCACCAAGTTTGTTTCTTGCAACAAAGGCCAAATCTTAAAAGCGAAGTTCAATTGTTTGATTTAGGATTACCAGATTTTCTCGTCACCCAATCGCTGTTATTGTCCAGTTCATTGTTGATAGTCTCTTGTTCTTCAAGCAAACCAAATTCAGCATTTACACAGTTTTAGTAACCTATAAGTACTTAAATATGAGGGATAATTGTCTTGTTTCCAGTAAACCCACAAAAATGCATTTTTTCACGCTAATTTTACACCTTATAAGCGTTTCTTCTTGCCAAATACTTCATCAAGGCACATTTTCGCTAGTTCCACTTGAGGAAAACTTAGGAATTTTCCGCTTGGGTGCCATTAGTGAGCTTATTGTGGCCGATAACAGCATTTCATATTTTGCCTACTTGGAAGATGGGGCCTTATTTTTCCCGTTGGCAAAAAAATATGTGAGTGTGAATAAGAAAGGTAAGCTTTTTTTAGATACCACGCCAAACTTTGGCTTCGTCTTACAAGATATTCATGGAACAATATGGAAAAAGAGACTTTTTTATAGGGGCAAACAAAAGTTTCAACTTTGTGCAGATGGCCTGATTGGATTTAAAAGTGCTTGCAAAGGTGCGCAACAAATCTTCATAAGTTATGAACGCGATTGGCAGCCCCAAGATTCAGCGTGATGGGATATCTTTTATGTATGTCCAATCAGTGAAAGTAATGAATCCAATATTTTTCTGCTTCATCTGGATATTAACCATCTCTTTAATTTGTTTGAATTTTACATAAAGCTTTGTCGCAAATTGACCACAGTAAGTGTGTAGGGGAAATGGAAGTGATTTAATAATTTCAAATTTTCTTTAAATAAATGGTTATACTTATGTGTTTCTTTCATCTAATATTCTTTCCTTTTGCTTTTCTCCGTTGATAAAACTGATTTTGCTCCGATGGATGAGATATGGCTTTTTTGCCAGCATCTTCGAGACGTTTTCCTCTTCTCATAGAACGATCCTAGGTAAATAGATGTCTCGAAGACTATCCCTCTAACTTCAATCAAAAGAAAACAGAAAAATTCACAATAAAAAAGAATTTTCAAGGTTTGATGTCGGAAATTGATTATGACGTTTTCCTGAGCTTTGCTTGAAAAATGAATGTTCTAAAATATTCGCACTGACAACGATTGTTTTCTGATTATTGCAAATGATTGGAAATTGATATTTTAATAACCGCAGCATTTCAGAGCATAAGCAAACATTGCGCTACCATTCGTTTCAGAACAGAATAATTTTTTCAACAAGCCCTTATTTTTTTTTTTTTTTTTTTAGAAGTGTTTCTCATTAATTCTCCACTTTTCATCCTGCGATTCTGCCCCACCATCGGTATCTCCTGCACTATGCGCGATGGGCCTGCCTGAGTCTGAGATGCGGTGCGATGCGCTTTTTTTTCCATCATCATAGAACTCAACTTAAGTAAGACAAGGTAAAAAGAACTTTGAACATTGGATCTTTCAATTTGAGACTTTCAACCAAATACGGCATTCACGGTTTGAAAATTCATTTTTCTGCAATTTCAAAGGAAGGAAAAAAAAAACAGAATATATCCTTCAATACGCATCGCCGTAATTTATAACCAACAAAAAATTATACCTAATCATGGCCAAAGAAACTTCTGCTTTTGTAAGAAAGTTGGCCCACAATGACCCAGCCACCAGAAAGTCTGCATTCAAGGCATTGACGAAATATTTGCAATCGCCCTCGGGCCAGAAACTCCGTTTGCTAGCACTTGAGAAATTATGGAAAGGTCTTTACTACTCGATGTGGTATTGTGATAAGCCCGTGCCACAGCAAATGTTGGCTGGAGATTTGGGCGAGCTTTTCTCCAAAGTCGTGCCGCAGCTGAAATTGGCCGATTTCCACCGGGCCTTCTGGGTGGTGTTGCTGCGTGAATGGTACTCGATTGATAAATGGAGAGTGGATAAATTCATGATGTTGGTGAGAAGAGTGCTCAGAAATCTGTTTGTCAGGCTTGCAGAAAACGGATGGCCCGCCGAAGAAGTTGCTGCTTTTGTCGACGTGCTTGCTGAACACCCACTTGCCAATAACCCCAAGTTCCCTCAATCTTTGGCCTATCACGTGTGTGATCTTTACCTTGACGAAATCGAGTATGTCGTGTTCCAGGAATTCCGTGACTATAGCGAGGAAAGCATGGGCGAGGAGAGTAGTGATGACGAAAGCGAAGAAGAAAGTGAAGGTGAAGGTGAAGAAGAAAACGAGAATGGTACTGGAAAGGATAGGACCAAAACTAAGGCCTCGTTATCTGAAGAGGAAATCGCCGCCAAAAAGGCCGAGATTATTGCCAAAACACCGGTTTCTGCTTTGCTTGCACCTTTTGAGGCCTTGGCTGAAAATGCTACGAATAAGGCCATGCGCACTAAATGTAAAGAGGACGTTTTGGGTGACGAAAGGCTAAAGGAGTGGGCCGTTTCTAAGGTTGAGGAATCCGAGGATGAGGACGAGTGGACCGGATTCTAGTGTATATATAGATGTAAAGAAGAGAGAAATATAGATACTTTTTTTTTCAAGAATATCCTTGCTCACATTCATATCGTTGAGCAGCGTCTTGGTCCTTCATTTAGAAGTGTGAGAAATGTGGATATTTATTGATTTAATTGAATCACTGTTATTCTGGGAGCAATTCAATGGCATTTGATTATTATAGTCATGAGTTGTTTGAGATGAATCATGTAACAATTTCTAGTCAAACTTTGTTTTGTTTTTTTGTGAGGAACTGTGACGTGAACATTTCGATTATTTATAACCAAACAGCCTTTATAATGGAATTGAACAAAGGAATAGAATATAGGTGATCCCACAGAGCTTCCCACAAATACTTCAAACCAAATTTATGCTGCAACAAGAACCAACACAGAAAGGGCCAGTGGCTTGGTCAACAAGACAAAAGTGCGTTAAGTATGAGTTTCTTTCAAAACAAAACTGAGCATTCTTGTTCTTGCAATAATCCTTCAGGTGCATGCTTGTATAAGCTGCAGTTGTAATATTCCCACGCAAAAAATAATAAAGTAAGACTGAATTTGTGAATCGAGAGAGAAACATGCAGTTTGAGTAGTTTTACTTCTAAATTGGGAGCTTTTCTTTCGAAGGAAATTGAACAGCCACAACCCGAAAATCTTTTTTGTGCAAAGTCATATGTCTTATTAACCATGAAGGCTTCTGAAACCGTCGGCCGCATACATTGCATGTGGTTGTATTTTGTTCATGCTTTTTTTTATAATTCATCAAAAACCGCACACTGGCCAATCTTGTCTTACAAATATCACACTCAAACGGCTTCTCGCCCTTTTTCCTATTAAGTGAAAGACGCAAATCTTGCGGATCTAACGGGATCGAGATTTGATGGGTTTTCGAATGGCTGACCAACTTTCGTTGACTTAAAAATCTCTCGCCACATTCAGTGCATTGATACGGGTTTTCAGCAGTGTGTTGCTTCATATGAACAGCCAAGTTGCTGCTCCAAGAAAAGCAGTTTTTACAGAAATGACACTCAAACGGCTTTTCTCCTGTATGTGTTCTCATATGACAAGTCTTATTTGACTTACAAGAGAATTTCATGCCACATTCCTCACATTCATATGGTTTTTCACCTGTGTGTACTCTAAAATGAACATCTAAGGAGTCTTGTCGCAGAAATTCCTTACCACATTCTTCACATACATACGGCTTTTTCTGGGGCTTGTTGTTCATTTGTGAATGTAGAATATTAACATTTATGTTTTACGAAAATAAGTATGGTGGACCACGTGACTTGGACGTACCCCGGGCCCGGGCCCCGGTTTTTGCGGGCTAGATGCGCACACCAAATGATGAAATCTATCAAGATATGAAAGAGCCGAATCGTTCTTGGGTCACGTGAGTAAGTACTTGCTGAGGACCCAGACAGGGTCGTGCGGGAACAAGATATCGACGATACTAAAAGTTGGAAAAATACAGATCATATGCGAATAATTAGTGGTAAAAATAATATCGTAGCAATTTGGTATCATATTATGTGTACAATTGAAAAGAAAGTTGTAATTTAAGAAAATCTAAATGGTTCGGTTTGGCTTGATGTGGATCAGCTGTTGAGTGCAGGATAGTAAGTTTGGCTCGTTCCGTTGATTAATGATTTGCTTTTTATGTGACAGATATATACATTTGAAGAGATATAATTGATCCTTCAAGCTTAAATTCTCAAACATAGCTTTTACAATCAATGCAAGGTGTCGCTTTGATTGATTTAGGTGTAAATCACGTGACGTGTGTTGACTTCTCACTTCTTCTTATTTGAGCCCCAATACAACTCATGTTGGGCTTAATTATACAACAGGAAGAGTAAGAAAAGATATCAATTCAAAATTTACTATCTAAGGGCCTGAGGGAATCACTATCGTATGTTCGTTATAAACCCATTCTACCTTGATCTAAGTGTACATAAACATAGTGTTATGAGCGAGACCATACCATAGGAAATCTTTTTTTTTTATGACGAAGTGTCTGTCTTTCATTCGAATCTCTTTTATTTTCTCTGCTGTGGAGGATTCAAAAGATTTTTTAGCCATTATTATTGTGGGCGAACAATAGAATATAATGCCTTCAGAAATCTTATCTGGAAAATCTTGAAGAAGTTGCCTGTGGTGGAGCAAAAGAACTCAGCAAAACCTTGAAATCAATTAAAGTAAATCTTTTATTTTGAGAACCGAGGGAGAAGGTAGAAAAACGAATCAAAAAAAAAAAAAAAAAAAAAAAAAAAAAAAAA